>BRDA01081190.1:0-10152 GCA_036984385.1 Crenuchus spilurus | reverse complement strand
ATTAATGATTTGATGTCTGTTATTACTAAGCCTGTAAAGCTGCTTTGTGACATCAGTTGTAAAAAGCGCTTTATAAATAAAATTTGATTTGATTTGAAATTTGAAGGATGAGAACTGATGACAGTCTGGCAGATCTAGCTGTCTTTAGTTTCTTAGTCACACCTATCAGGGCCATTTCAATGGAGTTCACAGGTTTGCAGGCAGACTGGCATGGATCCTGGAGTTGGTTCTGGGAGAGAAAGACAGATAGCGGGATATAGACGGCACATTCAAGAGTTTTTGAGAGAAAAGACAACAGTGATACCGGTCTGTAGTTGCTGATATTGAAGCTATTTGGTGTAGGCTTCTTCAGCATGGGAACCATCCTAGCAGGCTTGAATGCCAATGGAACATAACATGATGACAGAGAGCCGTTTATGATCAAAGACATAAAAGTTAGTAGGTCCGGAGAGATGAACAAGTGGTGTGTGGATGGTATGGGATCCCGTAGGCAAGTTGTTGGATTGCTGGATTTCAACAGATGTAGTACATCCTCTGGACAAAGAAGAGAAAGAGGTGAGCAATTTATGAGCATGATGGAAAGAATTTATGGAGATAGTGGAAGCGGAGGAGGAGTACTGGCAAATTTTATCAACCTTCTCAAAAAAGGTGACAAAATCTCCAAAAGTAAGGGAAGAGGGTTGTGGGGGAGGTGGAGGGTTGAAAAGAGAGAAGAGAAAATGCTGAAAAGCTTACGAGGTTCTGATAGTTCAAATTTCCCTTTGAATAATACTGTTTTTACAGCAGTGACGTCAAGTGAGAACTTGGATAGAAGGGACTGACAGTAGTGGAGATCTGAGTCAAGCCAGGATTTCCTCCATTTTCTCTCAGCTTTCCTTAATTCTCACCGGTTGCTGTGCAGGATATCCATCATCCAGGGAGCACTTGGAGAAGATGCAGAAGATGTCTGGAGGAGAGAGGACAAAGAAGGATAATTGCAGAAGAAAGTAAGGAGAGAAAAGTATCTGTGGCTGTGTCCAGTGAGAGAGAGGAAACTGAGTCAGGGTTGGGAAGGGTAGACATGATGGTTGAAGCAAGAAAGCAAGTAGAAGGCAAAATGACTGCAGCTTGTCCAGTGGGAGGTTGAAGTCACCTAGGGGGATGAATGGGGATCCATCAATGGGGAAGATACTCAGAAGACTGTCTAACTCATCTATGGTACAAGTATAAGGAGTACGATAGATGACATTTATGTTAAGTTTTACAGGATAGCAACAGCATGGAACTCAAAAGAAAAGTTTGAGAGATGAAGAAAGTGGCAGCGAATGCCACTTTTAAGACAAGAGCAAACTTGTGCCACCCCCTCTGCCAGTCAGCCTTGGAGAGTGAGTGAAAGTAAAGGCAGAGGATAGGGCTGCTGGAGTTGTCAAGTTGTCTGGAGTAATCCATGTTTCTGTCAGAGCAAGAAAGTGGAGCGAGTGGGGGAATGCAAAGGATGGAATAAAGTCGGTCTTCTGGACTGCAGACTGGCAGTTCCAGAGCCCACCTGTCACCCAGGTCTGAGAATGTGATGACCGTGGGAGGTAGATGAGATTGCTGGTGCTGCAGCTTCTATGGTGATAGTAAGATCTTCTGGGTCTTACACAGATAGGTGTTGAATGACATGTTAGAAGTGACATTTGTAGCAAATACGATTCTGGTACTTAGCCAAGATGCTGGATCCTGTTGATCTTCCCAGCCAGAGGATGAATCTTGATAAGCCACAAGCCCATATGATATGTCCTTCAACTGCTACAGACTCACACACTAATTTATGTAGAATTTTAAACTCTTCACACTCCTGCAATTCACACCTCAGCTGACCTGAAACCACACCTCAAGCTGCTAACAAACACAGTTCTGGTTTTCTACCAGAACAAGACAGGAGTTTTAACAGGATCTAGTTAAGAGTATGTTAAAAACCATCCTACCTTAAAACAGAGAAATAATCCAGGCACAGGAATTAAGCACACATTTAGCCTGAAATGAAATCACTACTGAGCCCTTAACACATTTTACAATTAAGAATTTGGTAGAAATCAAGTCCTGCACTTTTGCACTTTTCATGTTCCATCTGAACATATCTCTTGATATCAGATGCTAAAAAATATGAACATTTTTTTAAATTTAGACTTCATATCTGTTAGATAAGGATTTTTAGGGTGTTAAATGACTTTGACTCATTTGTTGGCCCAGAGCACAGCACTGTAATTACTTGCATGAAAAACACACATCTCACATCTGCCAGGAGTTTAGGTCAAGAGCACCTGAACCTTGAGAAGTGTAACCACAGCATAATCTTGTCACAAAGGCAAATCTGTGCGCTCAGATTAATCATGATCTTGAAATTGTGTTTTTAAAACTTTTACATACATGCATTCTTCATTCTTCAATACTTGAGCCACAATACAATACCATTTCATGGGTATTGAAATGGGAATACATTATGTAATGTGACAGTGGCATATTGTATAAGCAGATAAAAACATTCTCTGTTTCATAAAATGTACACTTTCAACAGGCTTTATTGAAGTAAAACAACTGTAAATCAGGAAGTAAAGCAACATTCATTTTCACAAACATACATTTGATAACATGTAACATACACTTTGCAAAATAAGGATAGTCTGATTGACTTCTGCTTCTGGTGCTTCCACTTTTGTTTTGACTCATTTAGTAACTCAACAGTACAATATTTCTTTGTTTCCCTAGACTGTTACTGCCAGCTTGTGGATTTAGAAAGCAATGCCTTTTATGTCTTGTTAGATTTACCTGTGTGAGTAATGCATGTTTAGAGATTAATAATTAAATAATAAACATATTTGACCTCTTTGTGTTTAATGTCCTGCTGTGCACCCAGTAAAGTGGTAGAGGGCTTACCACAACCCCAACTAGGAGTAAGTGGATTAAATAATGAATGGATGGACGGACTGATTTGTACACATAAAATGTTCACACTCAAAATATCACAACATATGCAGCTTTTTTCTTCCCATTCCTGTTATTTAATATGAACATTTAGCAATAGCTGTACTTGGTAAAGGGTTATTTTGTGAAACAGATAACATTGAGTTTTACTGTCTGTTACCTTTACGTTGTGGTCTTTTTGAAGAGTTTAATGTGGTATGGCTAACAAATCTATCAAAAAACTTTGCTTTTAACTCAAACTTTCCCAGTCTCAATGGTGTGTTTAATGAGACTTGTATTGACAAGAATCTGGCATTATGATATGTATCAAGATACAGGGGTTACAATTCAATACATTGCAATATATTGTGATACTGTAAGGAAAGTGATATATTGTGTTTGGTAACATTACTAGTTATCAACGTTTGCCAATTCTAAAGTTAGCAGTGCATCTTTATAATACTTGTGTACATTGAAGTTAAGTCTTATGGTTGAAAGTAGATTACAACACTGCCATACAGTATATCTAACTGGAGGTTAAATCAAAATGAACTGATGTCTGGCACCAATCATCACAGGTAACCTATTAATTAAAAATTTAATCTATTTTTAAGAATTAACCCAGTCACAAAATCTAATACTGCAATACTCAAGTGTATCAGTGTTTTCTTACACACCTTTATATAAAAAAACTATGTTCCTGCTGTACTAATGAAATATGTTTTGATTAGTTAACTTGAGTAACAATGTGAATAGATAGACGACTGGCATTTTAGCTATTTCTAATTCACCTTACTGAAGCATGATGTCTTTTAATTCTTCACAACAGCCCATCTAAACAGAGATGAAAACAGAATCATAAATGACCCAAATAAACGGGCCTGTTTCATCAGCTAGGTTGTCAGGTACATCTACATTTACTGTCTTTCGTTTCATGACCCAGTGTTGCTGATTTCTCACTGCATGTCTATATAGCAGTGACAGATTTAGCAGAAAGGAGGGGTTGGCTACTCTATTGAGCACGCCTCTGTTCAACACAGGTCTCTATGGACCTCCAGACAAAAGACCAGCTCAGCCTTGTGAGAGGCTGAATATGCTAAGAGCCTCATATAAACACCAGGACAACCATCCTCCAAAACCATTCAGATTGGTCCATATATGAATAAAACAAAATGTCTGACTTGTAGAAAAATTGTATATTAAAAATACATCAGGTAAAATTATCCTACATGACTTGGTGTAAGTTGTTAATACATTTTAGTTACCTAAATGTGTTCAGAATCTTATGGAGTCCTTGAGATGACATGGTCGATACAATCTTATGAAAATCATACATTATACATGATTTTTTTTGTGTGTCATTTGATCACAGCATATTTCCTTTAAATGAATGGAACTGGGGTGATGCTAGAAACTAAAAATTGGGTGGGGGATTCCACTGACTAATGTCTGTACAGGGGTGTCCCAGCAAATGAATATGTGGGGGGTGGGGGTGTGATGTGTGAACAAATGTCAGTGTGTTGTTGTTCATCAGCAAACAAACAATTGTCTGGATTGGCCAAAGGAGTGAGGATGGGGTGGACAAAAGCCAGTTTGTTTTCACGTTCTTATATTTGAGAGGGCTGAATAAAAATGAATGAATTTAAAAATGGCCTATTGAACTTAGAATAGACTGAAGAAAATGCTCCAAAAATTCTTACAATAACATCTCTTTACATTCATTTACAAGAAATGTGAGAATGTTTTAGTTTTCTCCTGTTACCATTTTGTATATACATGGTAGGACAGTGACACATTGATGCCACAAATTAAGATTTTTATGGTCTCAGTTTACTTTCTCATGGCTTTAATATAATAATTTGTGCACACATACAACAATTAAACTTTACAAAAGCAAAAATTACTGAAAATTCCCCAACAGAAGTCAATCAGTCAGGACACTAATTGGAAACTGAAGTTTCTCTCTGGTGTGTTGCACTCAGGTTAGGCTAATGTAGGCTAATGTAGGTAAAGTATGAACAACTTAAAAATAGCATTACCAGCCAGCATTATGTGAAAATGTCACATATTTGTCTGAAATCAAAAGTATTCACCAAAAGACTTGACATATATTGCAATCAATAAAAATTAACAAATGTAAGTCTGTGTCAATAAAGCAACATTATATAAATGGAATATTTGACATTTGAAACATTCTGCCAGGAACAAGAAAAATTAGTCTTCTATGGCATCATTCAAACAGCCATATGTGGACCTTTACTGAGAGTGTACACTTCAAACTTTTCAAGAATAAATGAAGAGTTTGAAAAATAGGTATCCTCCAAAATGATAATATTACAGTAGAAGGAATAAGCTTACTATGCTTTTAAAGGAAGTCATTTGAAGAAATATGTGTTTCTAAATAATTTTGGGCCATTTCTGTTGGTCCAGTCATCATGAAGTTCACATACAATGTAAAGAGTGATTGGTATTTTCAAATTATATCAGAAACCAAAAACTGAGATATCTGTTTTTTCTGTAAATGATCTTTTCAAATGTACCTACAGTTTGATGTAAATAATATGTATTGTGTGTTTGAGTATAATATAACTTGTAATATCTGTGTATTAAATTCATATTTCATTCTGTCTTCTATACTTCCTGCATATTTTGGGTGTTTTCCTCTGTAATAATCTCACAGACCCTTCCCACCAGTGTCACCTCCCACCTGTCCCAGTGCACCCAGATCCTACAGCTCCAGCTTCTGAAGTTCCTTCACCATTCTCAGGCCCGCTGCCAAGTCCACCCCAGCCCTGCCATGCAAATGAGCCCCCAACTGCTGCTGTGGTGACATTCTGAGACCTTGCCATCCCACGATGCACTGCTTCCACACCACCTCAGCTCCTTAAAGCCATCTAATTAAAACACCAAATCCCCCCACTTTCTCTCCCTCACTCCCACACTCACACCATTCCACAGGAGAAATGATTATTAGGAATTTAATGGGGAGATTTTCTCGTCCCAGGCCATCTGTGGCCCAGGAAAAGGCTGGAAATTTTGGGGAGGGTTGACGACATGAGGGGGGAAAAAATGTGCCCATTTTTTACCCCAAACAATTATTCACAGATGCAGCCAAAGGAGGTTCAAAGCACTAAATCACCATTATGAGGGCAGAACATTTTTCACTTTTAATCACCCAGATTGATATTAACAGGCTATTTATTTTAGTTCCTCCCTCAGAGGGATTCTGTTCTTTTTTTCCCACACAAAGTACATTTGCTCCAATACCACTGACCAGGACTTAGGTCAAACTCATTTATGAATTGCTGTCAACTGACCTTTCCATGCTCTGTCCACAAATGTCCCACCTACTTTTTTGTAGGTTTACGTACTAATCATAGTTCATTTGTGCAAAACTATTATCCAACATTTAGTTTTTCTCTTTTTTCATGTTACTGTGTCTTTAAGACTGATATAGGTTTATTTTCTCTGTTCTAACTGAATGTCCTGTATTGTGCCTAATTGAAAAAGCAGTCAAGGTGACAGGGCAGGGCTAAACTCTTATATGCTAAATAGGTGGACATATGTAAATGAATTGGTGACATCACAGAAAAAGTTCATTTGACCTAAATATGCATGGATATACAAGAGACAGTGATTTGAAAAGTCAGGCCATGAGCCCTTTAATATTTGTAATTTATTCATCAAATTTATTATTTTTCTTCTGCACAATTTTGAGTTGCCTCTTTAAAGTGTTACACTTTAAAGATCCAGCTAATCACAACAAGGTATGTTGAAAGCAGTGCTATGCTAATGTGCTTGCAATCACTGAATTAAACAACGCTCTTGGATATATGCTAACAGTGTGACCTTTCCCACACATAGCTACAGAGGAAATATAATGTAAGGTTAATAACATGCTCTGAATGTATGCAATTTGACAAAAACTGACTTGCTTGTTTTAGTGTCAATTTTCTCTAAGGCTTGTTCAACCTAGAGTAGCTATGGAAAAATGCACTTGTAGATGAAGCCTAGTATTATGACAATATGGATAATGTTTCTCCACACTACCACATAATAAAATGAATATGTTTTTAAAGAGTATATGAACTACATATTGATTAACTATCCATAAAAAATCTAAGCCAAAATCAGAACAGGACTGTATATACACTTCTCAAAAAAAATAAATGGAACACTTAAACAACACAATGTAACTCCAAGTCAACCACACTTCTGTGAAACCAACCTGTCCAGTTAGGAAGCAACACTGACAGTTAGGAAGCAACACTGATTGTGAATCAATTTTACCTGCTGTTGTGCAAATGGAACAGACAACAGGTAGAAATGAGAGGCAATTAGCAAGACTACCCCTATACAGAAGTGGTTCTGCAGGTGGTGACCACAAACCTTTTATCTGTTCTCATCCTTGCTGGATGACGTTTTGGTCACTTTTGCATTCTGTTGGTTCTCTCACCATAGAGGTAGCATGAGGCAATGCCTACAGCCCAAAGAAGTTGCTAAGGTAGTACAGCTCATCCAGGATGGCATATCAATGCGAGCTGTGGCAAGAAGGTTTGCTGTGTCTGTCAGCACAGTGTCCAGAGCATGGAGCAGATACCAGGAGACGGGCCAGTACACCAGGAGACATGGAGGGGGCCATAGGAGGGCAACAACCCAGCAGCAGGACCGCTACCTCCTCCTTTGTGTAAGGAGGAAGAGAAGGAGCAGAGCCACAGCTCTGCAAAATGACCTCCAGCAGGCCATTAATATCCATGTGTCTGCTCAAACTGTCAGAAACAGACTCCATGAGGGTGGTATGAGATTTTGAGTATTCCAAATCCAGACCTCCAAGGGGTAATAATTTTGATTTACATTGATCATTTTTATGTTTTTTTGTTCTCAATTTTATTCATTGAGATCTAGGATGTGTTATTTTAGTGTTCCCTTTATTTTTTTGAGCAGTGTATTATGTAACAAATACATATAGTATATAATCATATTATAATATTATGACCACCTACATAATAGTGGGAATAACCAAATTGTTTCATCTCTGACACTTTCCTCGTTGCTCCTGTGTTTATTATAGAGGTTAACTGGTCCACTGTGGTGCAACCTTTGTTATGATGTTGGGAAACACTCAAAGTGTACCACACACTTCACCCAGTGCCCTGTTATCAAGCCTTTTTGGAGATCAGTCAGATCACGCCCTTTGTTCATAATGGTCATTTTACACTCTGCTACAACTGACTGGTGTGCTTGCTTATTTATTCATGCAGTAAGCCCTGTCATGTGGTTTCCATCTATTTATCTGGTGGTATCTGTGACATTTCCAGAAGTAAACAAAAAATGTTAAACAAACCAGAATGTTTACACACACACACAATATATATATATATATATATATATATATATTAGAGGTAGTCACCTGGAATGGCTTTCAGTTAACAGTTGTGCCTTGTCAAGAGTTCATGACTTGCATTTCTTGCGTCTTAATGTGTTTGAGACATCAGTTGTGTGTCTACTTTGAAGAATCTAAAAACTAAAATATATTTTGGTTTGTTTAACACTTTTAAGTTACTACATGATTCATTATGTGTTCCTTCATAGTCTGGATAACTTCAGTAGTCATTTGCAATGAAAAAAACACTTAGTGATTTTTGACATATATAGTAAATTATGTAAATAATTCCTCTTGTGTCTTTTTCTTAATGAATAATTTATGTTTAATGTATATTTAATAACCTCATTTTCAATGCATCATATGTGCATATGTACATTTATTGCATATATATTGTGTTAAGCGTAGCTTTACTGTACTGACTGCTCAGCACATATGTGTGGATTTAGTGATTATCAGGATGCCAGAATTAGGTCTTCATTGTTGTTTTTCAGTTCACATACTTAATTTACCCTGTTTTCTTTTCTCGCCTTTTGCTCCCACATGGCCTTACACATTTCATTAATCTAATGACTAGCAGGCACAGAGAGAAAGCATTAAAGAAATAGTATGACTAAAAATCAAATGTGAATAAAAATGACAGATTTCATATCTGAATTTTACTTCTTCAGTTTAGTGCCCCGAAGCTAATATAGCTAACAAGCTTATACCCCACCAATTAGCATTGTTGTAACTGCTTGTAATCTCTAATGAATTTGCTTGTTTTGGAGTATTTCTATTGGTCCATTTATTATGAAATGTTCACATAAGGTGCAATTGCTGTGTTCAAATAGTAAAAAAGTAAAAAAGAAAAGAAGAAAATTGAGAAGTTTTAAGATGAGAGCAGTGATTTGACATGTTCTAATAATCTTAAAGTTACAAATTAGTATAAAGTATACACTGATCAGTCATAATTTTAACAATCCTTGTATCTGCACTCATTGTCCATTTGATCAGCTCTATGCATACCAGCACAAAACACACTAACATGCCACCACCACATCAGTGTGACTGTAGTGTTTAGAATGTCCCTGGCTCTGTGGGGGTCCTGACCATTGAAGAACAGAATAAAAGTGGACTAACAATGTACACTGAGAAACAGATGAACTACATTCTATATTTGTAGAACAACAAAGTGCACCTATTTGGTCAATGGAGCTGATAAAATGGACAATGAGTGTAGATTATGTAAAGGGTCATATGTCGAACAGCATCAGAAGGCAGAGGGATGTGATTGGTGACTATAAGCTTCCCATACTTAGCTCGCCTCATACCTTCAGACATCAAGCACATCACAGTTGATTGATTAGATCTGCAAGGAAATTATGTTTTTTAAAAGGAAATTAACCATTAGATCTATCTGTTTGCTGTGATGGACAGCCATTTAAAAGTCATCTTCTATATGTCTTAGTGGCAGGACAGCTTCTATTACTAAAGAAACCCTGCAGTAAGTGCAAGTGCAACAACACACATGGTAAACAAAAAATGACAGTGGGTGGTCAGGCACTGCACTTCAGCAAGTATGAAGTTTCTAGCAGTAATTAACCAAGTATCACCAGAACACACTGTGTTACTGGTCTGAAGAGTTTCTGGAGACAAATTGATAGTTTATTATATATATATAATTTTATTTTTGGAAATGTATTTTATGGATTTCACCACTTTCCAAAGAGAAGTCTCCAAAATGGGAGTAGGACTCCCATGTCTCCCAGAGGAGACAGCAAAAAATGTTCTTTACTTTCAATTTTATTCAAAGTGTAACTTCCTTGCACTGCTATTGGTCCAATCATCGTGAAATTTTCATT
>BRDA01081186.1:0-13890 GCA_036984385.1 Crenuchus spilurus | reverse complement strand
TCTATATATATATATATATACATATATATACTGTATGTTGTGTCTATGACCTAAAAGCTTTGTTTCAACAGATGGACTGTCAAATTGTTTCCTTTAAAAGTACATCTAAGCAGACCAGTATTTAATCTGATGTAGAAAATGTAAATTATTACTGCTCAGTCACAACCTTAAAGTCAGCTCCTTCTATCTACACTCTGTCCATTTTATCAGGTCCACTGACCATATAGGTGTACTTTGTAGTTCTACAGTTACACAATGTAATCCACCTGCTCTGTATACTTTGTTAGGCCCCTCTCAGCATCTCCACATGACCACCAGAGAACAGTCTTTGATCGATGCACCATTTCAGCACTGCAGTGATGTGGTGGTGGTGTGCTATTGTGTGCTGTGCTGGTATGAGTAATCAGCCACAGCAGAGGTGTGTTTAAACACCATGGCCACTCACTCTCCAATGTGTTGGACACACCTACTTTGTATGTGTAAAGTCAGAGACAGCAGCTCATCTGTTGCTGCACAGTTTGACAGGCCATGCTGGTGGATGTCAAATTTTGGTTGGTGGGCTATTGTTAATCCTGCAGTGACACTGAGGTGATACTCCAGCAGCTCTGCTGTGTCTGATGCACATGTACAAGCACAACACACTCAAACACGCCACCACCACATCAGTGTCACTGCAATGCTGAGAATGATCCACCACCCAAGTAATACCTGATCTGTGGTGGTCCTGTGTAGATTCTGAGCATTGAAGAACAGAGTAAAAGGAGGCTAATAAAGTATGCAGATCAGGTCAACTACAGTCAACTACAAAATGCACCTTTATGGTCAGCATACCTGATAAAATGGACAATGAGTGCAGCAGTGGCTGGTCAGCATGTATACTTATATTAAATCAATTAACTTTATCTATAACAATAGTGTCAAACCATAGTGTTTACAAGCATGCTAGTGATATGAATATTGCAAATTCAACATATGGCATTATGTACCAGCAAATTACATAGAAAATTATCCATCTACACGTAACTGAATGTAACCTGTAGAAAGAATAATCATAACCTGAGGAAATTCCAGTACAAACTGTTTTGGACATTTTGAAAGTTCATTCATCCATCCATCCATCCATCCACCCACCCATCCATCCATCCATCCATCCATCCATCCACCCACCCACCCACCCATCACCTATCCATCAATTTGATTTCTTATTCCCTGTCCATCAATGTCAAAAGTGTCCTTGCAAAAACAATACTGTAATTGTCTACTTATGCATTGCATGTGTTACATCATAATCCAGAAGCCATGCATTTAATTTCTGCTTTATTTCTAGACTGAAATAATTAGTTAATGTCAAAAAAAAAAAAAAAGTTTTAAAAAATCTCTTTGCACTTCGCCTATTTATACAGTACAGTGAATTGGAACAAATTTAGGCACCTCAAAAAACTAGACTGAACAGGAAAGATTTAGTTTGCTGAGAAAAAAAAATTAATTTTATTAATTACATTTTTTTTTTATTATTTAATTTTATTTTTTTTTATAACATCAACCTGCCCAGGGACTGCAGATGAAAATTAGTCATTTGGCTAAATCTGGAGAATTTACATTATGAAATAGTGATGTTGATTAATGTGTATTGTTCCTTTTGTTTAAATAAATAAATCTCAAATCTAAATATTATAATAAAAACAAATAACATTAGAACAGGTCATAGTGATTAGTCATTATGTTGGGTTGCTGTTGTCCACAAAATTACTTTTACATTTATGTCATTCTTTTGTTGGATTTATGTTTAAGTTTTGTCTGATTTCATGCATTTGTTACCTTGCACTAGCATTACTTATCTCAGCAAAAATTTCAGTTACTTTTTCCCCTGCTGCCGGTGCATGTTTTTCAGGTTTGAATATAGTTGTAGGCGTGTGGATGGCAGGACTGGCACAGATGCTGAAGCAAGCACACCAGAGCAGCATTTCCCAACAGCTTCTCAGCATAATGATTAGCACTGTAAGAGTGAGATTTTAAAGCGATACCAGCTGTAGCATTTAACTGTGATCTTTGAGCTGTAAAGGTTTTGGGAAACACAACTCTGAGTGGTTGTGTTAGTAAAATTTTTAGATATTTTCCTCCTACACAGTGCTGAGGAAGATGTGCAGGAGACTTCAGTCAGATTAGTGTCTGATAGCTGGAAAGTGTGGGCAGGAACCTGTGAGACATAACCCTCTGATAGAGTATTACAGTGTGGTGAAGCATACACAATTGAAAATATTATTATCTGTAGTTGTACATGCCACATTCAGTTAATGCTTATAGTAGATGCTTACACAAATTTTCCAAAGAACACCTGGTAGAGTTTACATTTGTATATTACATTTGATTCTCATGCATAACATGTTGGAGAAAAATAGAATATGTAGACCTGAGACATTTTGACAAATACTTATGACCAGGCAACTGGGTCAGAGCATCTCTGAAGTGGCTGGGACAGTAAATTTGATCCAAAATAGATCCACCTTACAACTTTCAGAACTTAAAGGATTTACTACCAGATATCACATTATCACTCTTTTAGAGGTCCATGTGTCTGTGGGCCAGAGATAGTGACTCACAGAAATTGGTTTTAATGTTATGGCTGGTAACTATATAACTCACTGGCCACATGATTAGGTACACATATCTTGTTTCTGCACATACTGTCCATTTTTCCAGCTACACTGACCATATAGGTTCACTTTAAATGACAGACTCTACTCCATCTGTTTCTCTGTATATTTTATAAGCCTCATTTCACCCTGTTCTTCAATGGTCAGGACCACCACAGGACCACGACAGAACAAGTATTAATATTTGGGCTATGGATCAGGATCAGTGACACTGATGGTGTGTTAATGTGTGTTGTACTGCTATAAATGGACACAGCAGAGCTGCAGGAGATTTTAAACACTGTAATAATAATAATAATAATAATAATAATAATAATAATAATAATAAAAATAATAATATACGGCAGTATAAAAAATAATAGTAGTAACATATACATGTAATATATACAGGTTTTAGTGGGGTTCTGTTTACTTAAGGTATGGTCCCACTACTTCAAGTGTCCCCCGGAAACACTTGTGTTGTAAACGGTTTTGCGCAGCGTTTGTGAACTTGCAACGCGTTTGTTAAATGTAGTGCCAATATTGACATTTTGATGAAAGTGCTTTATGTAATTGCGACACGTTTGTAAATTTGCAGCGAACTGCGTCTTCTCGGCCAACGTAGACCCCCCCTGCCCCATACATTTACCATAAAATATTAGCTCACCCACAGCTGTTTTTATCGCTGCGAGAAAGAATCCATTCCACTTGCTTGATAGGAGAATACTCATTCCAATAAAAGACCACTCCGGGTTTTCCTGGTTACCGCACCGCATGCAGCTTCAACAACGACGTGAAAGGTCAGTGCAGGCTGCTCAAAACTGAGGAAGTAATGTCAGTTCCATTGGCATCTCTCAATGTCCAGCTTTTTCTAAAACCATATTATTTTTACATGGCCTCAAAATGAGAAAATGGTAAATTATTGCTAAACTAAACAATAAAACAAGGAGGAAACTACTTTACTTTAATAGTAGGCTGGTATAGATTGGTATTATTGGATGATGATTAATTATTTTAATGTCTGAAACCTCTCCAGACACAGTGTACATTAGGACATTCTTTACAAAGAAGCCGAAAGTAATTCAAAATTTACCTACATGACAGTATTTTTTCTATGGAGAGTTAGTGCAGTTAGCTGGCTAGTCAATGTTAGGTGATCCATCAGCTAGCTTAACGTTTGCTATCACTTCACCCAAATTGAGTGATGACATAACATCTGTCATTGAGTTGTTTTCAACAGTTAAACCATATTGTAATGCCAAGAATGAGGCCAAGTCCACTCTGACTGACTTATTTCAGCTGGCAATAGAAAAAAATGCTTAATCCAGCTTCATCTGTCTTAATGTAGGAGAACTGAGAGCCAGTCAGAGGCAGGTCAGCATGTAGGGACAGTGGGGAGAATGCTGTTGCTGAGGTGAGTGATGAAGAGTGCTGGGGAGTTGTGAATGAAATATAAAATATAAACTCAAATCAGTATTTATTTTGAGTGCATTCTAGCCAATTGTGTGAACTTCATGAACAACATTCCTATTTAAAGGCATAATCTAGAGCATACTTAAGCTGACATTTATTTTATAAAAACATATATATTTAATTTTAAGGCCTATTTAATTGACAACATTGGGAAAATCAGTGTATGAGGAAGGAATAGTGGAAAGGAAAACAATGGGAAAAGGGAGATGGGTATTATTCCATGTGGTTTGTGAAAAGGGGATAAAAATGATGACGTGGTAGAAATTGTGGTGTAACCATGGTAGGAAGGAACCTGTAAACCTTTTTTGTTTTAATAATTACATGGAGGTTGACAAAACATACAAAAAAAGTTTTGTGTGTGTGTGTGTCAATTGCTTGGCATAGTGTATTTTAGTGCTACAAAGGCTAAAATGTCATTTTTTTATGATTAGGTCTATCACTAAATCAGAAAAAAGTTAAATGTCCCCCTAAATTCACTGTTGGAGGTTGTTAAAATTGTACCTATTCATTGGGTAAAGTTACTAATATTCTTATTTTTAAACACGCAGTTGAGTGTCACCATTGCTTGGCACAATGGCATGTTGTGTTGCAAATAAACTAAATCAAGAATGAACAAAATAAAAGTCAAATGCTCCCCTAAAGTCATTGTTTGTGATAAATTGTGTCACATTAATTTAAGTATCTTAGCCATAGCAGTAAGTTTAAAAACAGGATGATGCATATATGGACTAGTTGAATGAGGGATCTGTCTCTTAAATGCTTGTATTTGCTATTTGTAGGTAAACAACCTGTTAAAATACACCAGAATGTAGGAAAGGGCATCTACTTCATTTCTGATGCCCCTAGTCCACTCTATTAGATACACCTAACTTGTTGGGCCACCTTGTAAAGACAGTAGCTCATCTATTGTTGCAGTTTGTTTTGGTCATCTAGGGGCTCAAACTCCAGTCCTGGAGGGCCAGCACAGTTTGGTGATTTCTTTGCTCTGACGCTATAGTCCAACCTGGTCATTACCTGCTCGGTTGAATCAGGAGGATCGCCAAACTGTGCAGGAATCTGGCTCTCCAGGAGTGGAGTTTGCCACTCCTGCTCTAGTTCTTCACTGGAGGTCACAGAATGGTTCCCAAAGGACACTGTTGACTAGATGATTTTGGTTAATGGACACCCCACCAGTGACACTAACATCATCAGCTCTGCTGTGTCTGATCCACTTGTACCAAAACAACACACATTAACACACCACCATCACATCAGTGTCACTGCAGTGCCATGTATTACGTGTATCATATGTATAAAGGAAAGTTGTTATTATTTTTGGACCATTTTCAAGGTTATTGTGAAGGGAATAATGCTTTTTTAATCTGAAATCCATAACCCAGGGTTCAAATTTCAAAGGACTGACTCGTACATCTACTGGCCACCATATCAGTGGTGTCGTGTGAAAAGTTTCAGCCTCTATGTGACTCAGACTGGAGTGATAACCTACAAACAAAGTCGTAGTCGCTATCCCAGACTACTGCATCACTGGCCTACTGACTGACTGGGCTGTGTGGGTGCTGTGTCTGTCTGTGTCTCTGTGATTCTTTCTCTGTCTCTCTCATTCACTCCCTCCCTCTCTCTCTCTCCCTCTCTTTGTCTCTTTCTCTCTGAGTATAAGAGATCGAGTCATGTAGAGAGTAGAAAAAGAAGGGGGCTTTAAAGATGGTGAAGAGATGAGTGCCTGCTTTGTGGGTTATCACTGCGCTTTGACTCATTCCCAGACTGTGCTGTTGCCCTTGAAGTGGCAGTGGGTCCAGGTAGAAGTGGGGCAAAATACTGTTAATTCTCACAGTTACAACTGGCAATCAGACATTTCGAGTGTGACAGTGTTAAGTGTGATACCAGAATAGACAAACCACAGCATTCATAGTTTGTATCAGCCACAATCAGCTGTGAACTAAATGACGATTATGATACTAAAGATGAGAAGAGGCTGAGACAATTAGACATGTGAACCTTTCACATGTACATACTGTACAACATATAGCCTCCCTGGTGCTCAACGCATCACGTGAATTTCACATCAATCTCCTTTACCCTGTCAGTTCTGATGGATGTTAAGGTGTTAGATTTTTTTTCATTAAACATGGTTTTGACCTGTATTGAGCTAATTAAAGGGTTTTATTAGCGAACCATTTTATTACGTGTATGTGAGGTTCTTCACACTGACACATCTCCTTTACCAACCTCTGACGGGGTCTTTAAGGAACAAACACACATAGTTTGACACCTTCGTGTATAAAGTGCACATTCAGTTTAAGAAAATAATAATAAATAATAATAAATAATAATTAATATTAATAATAAATAATATATAAATGAAAGAATGTATGTGCTACTTAATGGTGATACTCAGAGTGTGTGCATGTGTGTGTGTGTGTGTGTGTGTGTGTGTGAGTAGTAATAATAGCCTGACATATATAACCCACGTGTTCTGTGCACCATGGCCCACTTTCAGCCACAGCGTAGACTGTAAGCCATAGTCTGGGAGCTTTCTATTACACACATTTCACTTCTCCAAACTGCTGAAATGAGAACATTTTTAGATTTTGCTACACCAAAGGCAATGCTCATATCCCAAATGTAACACCTTTCTTACTGTTTGCTTATGCTCATTTAAAGTTTTAATGTCAGTCTAGTCTGCACTAGTACATGCTCAAATGTATTAAACAGTGAAAAACAGGCCTGAGTGAACATGCAGTGAATTACAGGTCAATACAGACGTGTTACTGCCCTCTAGTGGTACATATACGCTGATTTACAATAAATAGATAATAGTAATTATTTACTGATATGTTATTCTGAATCATCTCAAATAGAATACTTTTTAACTTAAAAGTTGGCCTTGACTTAAAGATGGTTAAAAATGCTTTACTTTGTGTTGTTGTTCAATGTCATTTCCAGCAGATGGCACCATTTCTCTTTCAAATATTTGTATTCACACTCATTAGCCATTTCATTAGGTACACTTGTCTTGTATCTGGTCTTGCTGTCCAGTTGATCAGCTTTACTGACCGTATAGGCGGAGTTTAATTGTTTGTCTGCACACTTTCTTAGCCTCAGCACTGAAGTGACACTGATGTGGTGGTGGTGTGTTAGTGTGTGTTGTACAGCAGAGCTGCTAACGCTTTTAAACACCTCAGTGTCACCAAAACTATCCAGCCAACAGCATCCTGTGACCATCAATGAAGGACTAGAGAATGATCCAAACAAACTGTGCAGCAACAGAAGAGCTACTGTCTCTGACGTTACATCTACAAGATGGTCCGACAAGGAAGGTGTATCTAATAGAGTTGACCGTGAGTTAACATCGTGTTTAAACTACTGTGACTCTGTTTAGATGGATGGATGGATGGATGGATAGACTAAATGCTATAAGGTAGTTTAAAATACAGTATCAGTGCGTGTGAATATAACAGTTACTGTCAGCCATGCTCACATGTGTGATGTAGTTCACAAAGAGTATAATTCAATCAGTAATCTGAGCAGCATCCAGTACTTACAGTCTAAAGTTCACAGTGAAAATGTCATAACAGTATCAAATGATATATTGCACAGTGTGTAACCGCAGTGCTTGTTTCCTCAGTGTGACTTGACTTTGATTCACTGTTCTCTTTCAACTTCAGCTTAGACTTCTGCTGCTGGATTCTAACCCTCAAAAACTTATAATACTGATGCTTTGTCTCCTATTTGAATGATACTGTAGTAATATACTTTGGTGGTCCTCTAGATGGCAGCATTGCACAAGAAATTTTATTTGCTCCGAGTCCTGTTAATCATGGAGAGGCTTGTGTAGACGAGTTATCCCACAGTCCATTAATAACACGGAAAATATGTCTCTCCGCCTCCTCCAAGCTTCACTTGACATCTCTGGCCTTCTTTGAACTTTCGACCACCTGGTAATTTGCAATGTAAGCTGTCTAATTTACATCACCTTCACAAGGGCATTACTCTGACAGGTGAGCAGGTGACAGGTAGTGAGCAGTTTCCCAGGTCTTTCAGTCTCTCTGACACGCAGTGACTCCAGAATCGTTTGTTTGTTTTCCATCAGGATCCATCGCCCCAAAAGCGATCATTTTCTTAAGGCCGCAGTGGATGATGTCCATCGCCCAGACACCTCACATTTCACAGTTTGAGCACCCAGGCCATGGCCTCCTGGCATTATTCAGAATGCACTGGGCATGAGGTGGGTGCAGCGAGCGTTCACCAAATGGGAAATGATTACACACTCACTGATTTCTCCTATAAAGTTGAGATGAGTGTGGTTTGCTGAGGCAGTGCCCACGTAATCGTCTGGATGTAATGTGGTAATTTTGCTCATTGCTCAGCGACTTCGACTCTCAGAGGGACCTCCAGAGCCTGAGACACACTGGGCCGTTTTCACACAAGAATGACTGAGTGCAAGCCAGAAGATGGAGGCCCTAAATATCACATTTGGCCACAGACCATCGGAGTGTGAGCGAAAATTATTGGCCTGGATATGGAATCTGTTTTAAAAAATGACTCGTTTACGTTGTGGCTTTACATAACTCAGTGAGCTGCACCTAGGCTCAGTGGATTTTTCAATTTTAGATGAAGGTTTACATTTTCTGTCAGCACATCTTGGTGACAAAGGTGCTCTTTTATCAAGTTTCCATCTCTATGATTAAGAATGTTCTTCCACTAAGCTGCTGTTGATTACAGAAATTGACAGAGTGGTACTCAGGGCACATTTGTATTTGTTTCTCTCATTTGAGTTAATCTCACAAAGCTCATCAGGAAATATTTGATGATCAGTGAGACAGAAGGTGATGAATCCTACAGAAAAAAAGGTCAAGGAACTAGCCAATGACAGCATTTCTCAACATCTAGAGCTCAATTGATGAAAATCTTGACCAGGCTTTCAGCCTCAGTCCTGGGGAAACAATTCTCTGCTCTTCCAAATCTCATTGGCTTATTTGATGGCTATTACTACTATTAATTAATATTAGGAATCTACTAGAACACAAATAAATGCAGAGAGTATGAGTGTAGGGGCTACCGTTTTTACCAGCTCTTCACAATATGGATCCTGCCTACCTTATACCAGCTGCTCAACAAGCAACTACTATGATGGTCTAGATTAGCAATCTGCCCTACACTGCCAACCACACTGAAGTTTATATTGACTATAATTGCTGCCACCATTATTAGTATTATTAATTTTTTACTACCATTCTTCTATTCTTGTTTCACTGCTGTCACCATATCAGTACACCCGAACACTACAACAGCATCATGGGATGACTTTTTTTTTCAATAGCTTATCAGTAGTTGATCAGAGGACAGGTCCCCCCATGTGAGTCTGGTTCCTCCCAAGGTTTTTACCTCCAGCTCTGAGGGAGTTTTTCGCTGGGACTGTTGCTGTTGGCTTGGTCAGTAGGCGTTTTTGTATTTTATGCTCTGTAAAGCAGTTTTGTGGCAATTGTAAAAAGCACAAAATAAATGTATTTGTCTTGATTTGACATTTTAGAGCTTGCCTTGACTCTAACGTAGCTGCATTGTAAGATCTTGTTGGTTTATTAAGAACAGTTTACTAGTTGAACAGCATATGAATGATACTGTTTCTTTGTTTTATTTGTTTGCTACACTTGTCTTCAAAAATACTTAATATTTAATCTATAATCTGTTTGTCTCCCGTATTCCCTAGAACATCCTCTTAGACAGCTGCTGTGAGAACACAAAACATTATTGTGGCATCTCAAAGGTATAAGACTGCTATTACATTAGCAATTAGCAATATATTTAAAGATAAATAAAAATGTCCTTCAATATTTCTTATATAATACTGTTCTGCTCTTAGACTTAGTCTGGCTGATTGACACAGTGCAATAGACTTTGGGGGACTAAACCCATGTGTAATCTTTTATATTACATTAGGGGGAAGCTATGGCCTGGTGGTTAAGGATCTGGTCTTCTGAACAGAAGGTTGCCGGCTCGATCCAAGGCAAGTCATGACTGAAGTGCCCTTAACGACAGCACCTGACCCCCAACTGTAAGTCTTTCTGGATAAGATGCTACTTTATGCTGAATGAAAATGTACATTTTACAGACCATGACATCCTGCTGTCCAAATAATTGGATTCATTAGGATGCAGGGGGTCAATTGATGCTAGATCAGCCCTCTTATATGACCACAAATCAGAAAACGTTGAAAAGTAAATAAAAGATTAGTATAAACCCAACAAATGTAACATTTTGTCTGGTCAATCTAATCTGATTTTGTTAATATACATCAATTCCTGCATTTCAGGCCTGTTTTAGCACAGAGGATACCAAACAATGACATGTTTCAGGTACTATTTTGTCCTATTTTTTCTACAAACATGTCTAAAGTCCAGAGTTGTCATTGCATTTTTCAATTCAAACTTCTCCACACATTTTCTATTGGTCCAGTCCAGTACCCTCTTCTTCAAAAGCTATGCCTTTGTAACGTGTGCAGCATGTGGTTTTGCATTGTCTTGTTGAAAAATGCATGGATGTCTATGGAAAAGGTGTCATCTTGAAGCATATGCAGCTTATGATGCTTTAAAATCTCAACATACTTATCTACATTAACACTGCCATTACAGAAATATAAATTATCTTCACCAAGGGCACTGACCATACCCCATATCATGACGGATTCTGGCTTTTGAACGTGTTGCATCTTTGGTCCAGAGCACACAATGTCATTTCTTCCAAAAAAAGTTCTTGTAAAAAAATTGTAATGCTTGACAAAGGTTTGCCAAAGTGATCCTGTGCCCATCAGGTTACATCAGCTTTTAATGAATGATGGTTCTTGATGTAGTGCAGACTGAGGAATTGGAGCTCACAGGTGTCTGTGTGCTCTTTAAGCACAGAAATTCCTCCAGATTCTTTGAATTGTTGATTTGTTTTGTGTTGTTTTTAAACATTTGAATAATAGTCTCATGCGTTTGTTGGCAAACTGGAGATCATGTGTCCCTTTCTGCTCCTCAAAGACTTTTTGTGGATATTACCTTTGTTCCAAGTCATGATTACGATCACCTCTTGACATCACCAGTTTGAAATTACATCATCGTTTTGTTTTAATAATTTTTTAACTGATAATCAACCCTAAATTGCTTCAGTCCAATTTTTTTAATATGTTGCAGGCCAGAAATGCAGGAATGAATAACCAATAAAATGAAGTTGACCTGACAAAACATGAAATATATTGGGTTCACACTGCCTGCTATGAATAACAGTCAAAGTAAATGTAAAATACAGGGGCTGTACTAGGCTATGTGGCTATAGCTCCAGATCTAAAAACATTCACTTTAATGGACAAAGGAATATAGCCCTGGGTTTTTATTTTCCATTAGCTCCAGGTCTTAAAACGATCATTTATTTTAATCTGGACTATTTATTTTGTTCCAATGGGGAACTGATGTTTTGTCAGCCCCATGTAAAGGAAGCTAAACCCTAGTTGGCTTTGCATTGTAAATTGTATCCTTCCATCCATCTGTCTATTGCATTTTCTATACTGTCTCAACTGATTTGTGGTTGCATGATAAATATAGAGTCTGAACCTACTTTAAAAATACGAGAGACCAAAAGGCTGTAATGTATTACTGTCTGATTTAAGATGCATATATCTTGCATGCGTATTGCATCATTAAGTAATTCCAACCAGTTCCGAGTTTCTGTTGGTGATAATGGCACTCTAAAGCTTAATAAAGTCAAAATGCTCACATGAGCTAGTTTCCTGACTTAAAGGCATTAGAGCACACATGCTGATAATATAGCTAACGATATCTAACAGCTAGCAACTGCTTATGTACAATAGGCCATTTGTGTAATGCTAACTGATACACACTTGCTTTCATGCATATTTAGTAACATTAGTGTTCCTGACTGAGCTTTGCCTTTAAAGCAGATTCACATCATTCATTACTCAAATAAAATCTATACTCCAAAACTGTACTCAGCTATAAAAATATTGACTTTATTGCACATCCATAAGAATAAATGAGATGCCTGATGTTTACTTTTGAAAGATGATCACAGATCGTCAAGGCTAGACTGTAAAATCCCAGTCTATGAATAAGGAACGTGGCTAGCATAGCCTAATAGTATGCTAAGTTATCACAACTAGCCCCATGTGCACTGTTTATCACAATTACATTCATTTTTGAGGACTTTTATGATGCGTTCAAGTGTAAAAGATGGGGATATTATCCAGTATTCTTTATAAACCACAATGTTGGTAGCTCGCGTTAGCATTTAGCCAATTTTTTCCCTACCCATCATCCTTTCCAGCTGCAGACACACACTCAACAGTCTCGTCAATGCTTTGCAAAGGCAATTAATGTCCCTAGTCACATTATTGCATTATTGACATTCACTTTGTGGTATGAATGTTCATATTTGCTGACATGCTCGTCTATCAGAGAAAGGCGCTCCCTGAAAGATCATTTCAGCTACCCAGAGTGCGGTGCTGTAGGTCTTTTGTGCCGTGCGGCTGAATGCTGTTGGTGTGTTTTGAATGCAGCAAGTGTAATGAGAGATAGCGGGGGGAGAGGGACACCAGTAAAAATACGCCCCTGCCTAGTTTGATAAAGCCGCTTCATTACTTGGATATTGTGTGTGTGTGGAATGAGTATGCGCGGGAGGGCCTCCAGAGGCATGGGCTTTATTGGCGGGCCTTGCACTGTTAAGCCTCATCCATTAAACAAATCATGGAGTTATGTATTAGATTAGCCGTACACCCAACATCGTGAGGCTTTAGCAAACCCAGGGAAACTCGTGGCCGTAATCCTGGAGAATGAATTGCACAATAAACAGCTGAAGACGCTGTTGGAAGGAAGCATTCGTAAAGATTTACAGGGAGAGAAAAAAAATAAACCACTCTGTTGAATGATGTGGTGCTAAGTTTAAAAGGAAAGCCCAAAAGAGCCCAATTAGATGTAGACTGAGCTTTTCTTTAATACTCCCTCAGTCACCGTGGTTAGTCATGAATGCGACACAAAACTTCACTCTAATGGGCTCCAATAAGATGCCAATGTCAACTGGAAAGGGTGAGAAGTACACAGGAAGCAGCTTGATCTCCATGCTGCCTTTGGCTCTGTGACCCAGCAGGCTGAGGAGACACCTCCCTCCTGTGGTGAAGGGTCAGTACTACAGCATCACTGCGGAAATGCCACACACCTGCCAGACTGCATTCTTCCAGAGTCACAGACACACACATCTTTGTGAAGTTCCAAGAACACATTGCTACAATAGAAGAGTCCATTTTAGAGCTGATTTTACAGACTAAGTCTAGATTCTCAGTGATTTCTCAGAGAAGAGCTTCCTTTTTTCGTACAATTCAAAAAGATGTTGCTCATAATTAGGCCTAATCTGGGACAGAGGACCCTAAAACATTTTTCTTTACCCTGAGACTCTTTCTCTCTCTCTCTCTTTCTCTCTTTCTCTCTTTCTCTCTCTTTCTCTCTCTCTCTCTTTCTCTCTTTCTCTCTTTCTCTCTCTCTCTCTGTCTCTGTCTCTGTCTCGGTCTCTCTCTCTCTGTCTCTGTCTCTCTCTTTCTCTCTCTGTCTCGGTCTCTCTCTCTCTCTGTCTCGGTCTCTGTGTCTCTCTCTGTCTCGGTCTCTGTGTCTCTCTCTGTCTCGGTCTCTGTGTCTCTCTCTGTCTCTGTCTCTCTCTGTCTCTGTCTCTCTCTTTCTCTCTCTGTCTCTCTCTCTCTCTGTCTCTGTCTCTGTCTCTCTCTTTCTCTGTCTCTGTCTCT
>BRDA01081184.1:0-30064 GCA_036984385.1 Crenuchus spilurus | reverse complement strand
TACAGTTGTGCATGCAGGCTCAATATAGTGAATAAATGTGATTCTTTTTCTTCACAGTGGTTCTCTATGATGTTCTTAAAGAGTTTCTCATTTCCAGTCTGGATTATACTGGTTCCTTAGGCTGTTATGGAGTTTTCCATTTTGAGTCTTGGCTCCTATCATTGGTTCTCCCTTATGTTCTTAGACATGGATTGAATCTGAAACTGCATTCTTTCCTACTACATAGTAGGTGAAAGCAGTAGGCAAGAATACTGTGAATATACAGTATTCATCAAGCAGTATGTGAAAAGTACCCAGATTACCTACTGAATCGGGGAAATGTTGAAGTATGCATCAGAATCACACTGTGCTATCCCATGATTCAAGAGGAGCTGTGGAGGCCTTCAAAGCTGAGAGGTGAAAGTGAGTTGCTTGTTTAAAATATATTGTATATGTGAGCAGGGGAACTTTTATAGCACTGGTGTCATCATATGTCAAAGAACGTTGGTAAGTTGGCAGATGTAGTGGTTACATACACTCATGTACTGAAATAGGTATTGCTTGACTGGTCAAGCAGTGTGTACTAGTTTTAATGTAGTACATACTGTACATACAGACTAAATATGCAATTTAAAGAGAGACAGTTTCTCTTTTTGAATCTTTGCTCCTCTCAGTGGTTCCTCATACTCATGTTTGAGTCTTGCTTCCTCTCATTTGTTCTTCCTCCTGTTCTTAGAAAGTTTCATTTTGAGTCTTACTTCCTCTCATCTGTTCTTCCTCTTGTTCTTAGAGTTTCTCCTTTTGAGTCTTGCTTCCTCTAATTTGTTCTTTCTTCTGTTCTTAGAGTTTCTCCTTTTGAGTCTTGCTTCCTCTCAATTGTTCTTCCTCCTGTTCTTAGAGAGTTTCATTTTGAGTCTTGCTTCCTCTCATTTTGTTCTTCCTCCTGTTCTTGGATTTTTTCATTTTGAGTCTTACTTCCTCTCATCTGTTCTTCCTCTTGTTCTTAGAGTTTCTCCTTTTGAGTCTTGCTTCCTCTAATTTGTTCTTTCTCCTGTTCTTAGAGTTTTTCTTTTGAGCCTTGCTTCCTCTCATTTGTTCTTCCTCCTGTTCTTAGAGTTTTTCTTTTGAGCCTTGCTTCCTCTCATTTGTTCTTCCTCCTGTTCTTAGAGTTTTTCATTTTGAGTCTTGCTTTCTCTCATTTGTTCTTCCTCCTGTTCTTAGAGTTTTTCATTTTGAGTCTTGCTTCCTCTCATTTTGTTCTTCCTCCTGTTCTTGGAGTTTTTCCTTTTGAGTCTTTCTTCCTCTAATTTGTTCTTCCTCCTGTTCTTGGAGTTTTTCCTTTTGAGCCTTGCTTCCTCTCATCTGTTCTTCCTCCTGTTCTTGGAGTTTTTCCTTTTGAGCCTTGCTTCCTCTCATTTGTTCTTCCTCCTGTTCTTAGAGTTTTTCTTTTGAGCCTTGCTTCCTCTCATTTGTTTTTCCTCCTGTTCTTAGAGTTTTTCTTTTGAGCCTTGCTTCCTCTCATTTGTTCTTCCTCCTGTTCTTAGAGTTTTTCATTTTGAGCCTTGCTTCCTCTCATTTGTTTTTCCTCCTGTTCTTGGAGTTTTCCTTTTGAGCCTTGCTTCCTCTCATTTGTTCTTCCTCCTGTTCTTGGAGTTTTTGCTTTTGATTTTTGCTTCCACTCTATATCCTCCTTCTCTTTGAGAGGTTTTTCTTTTGAGTCTTCAGTGTGGTGGTTGTTTCTTTTGTTATTCAAACGTTATACAATTGGTGTTCATGCATTATATTTGTTCATTTTCTTGCTATATTTCTTTCAAAATGTCAGTTTTTTATGTAGCATCTAAAAATAATCTAAAAGGCCTAAGGATGTGTTAATCTGTCCACACTGTACATGTAGAAACATGTATGTGAGTGAAAATGAAAAAGTTTGTCTGAAGGAACAAAGCAAAACCTGATGGTTAAAATCTTTCATCTTTTCTGCTGTCTGAAAAAAACTCAGACTGTGGCATATTCCAGCCTCTTTCTTGGCTCCGGCACTACTGAACCGATAATAAACTGGTTCGGTGACAGAGGGGAGGTGGTGGGTGTTGGTGGAGGGAGATGCAGCTGTATTCAGAGGCAGACACTAAAGTGACAGCACATTTGTGGAGGCTAAGCAAGGCAGAAACACAACTACACAGTAGCAATTACGAAGAAGCGTGCCAGACTCTGGCTAAATGTTCTACCAGGTGATGAAAAAGGCCAAGGAATACAAATGGACCCATGTTTCGGCTGACAAAATGGCCCAGGCTAGCATCAAAGCACACAGGGCACATTCCAGAGGGTCAGTAACAATTAAGGGAGATAATTACTCTGCGTTGCAAGTTAGCTGTTACCGTGGCATGGCTGGCTGTCTTTGTTATTGGGCTAATGGATTGTAACAGCTCACGTTAAGATGTCAAAATTAGCTCATAATAGTATCTGGCAGAAATTGGCCCATGTCGAATTGTTTGTTTATCTTGCAATGCCGTTGAAGTACTGTCTGATGTGTCAAGGACTTGGCACCTGATACTTTATTCAAAAAAAGAGGGGGGAGTGAGTTCGGTCTTGGCAGTGTGCTGGACTGGACGCCACTTTTAATTTAGAGCTATTACTGTCTCTGGTGCTATTCTCAGACAACTGAAATAAGGCTTTTCTAATCCATTAATTACACAGTTACTTTTAAAGAACTTATACCATGGAGACCAGATTTCCCCCACTGCCACAACATCAAAACAGCTCACAGATCAAGTGAATAACATTATCTTATAAAAATGGTGCATGTAAAGGTCTGGGATATATTTGATGATAAGCAAACATATCATTGTCGTAGATGACATGTTGAATTCTGGAGAAAAATATGGAAGTCTTACGTACCTGAGCCACAAGTCTTTGGTGCTCCTGGTCAGCCATGCTCAGTACCTACTGACAATTGCCTCCAAATTCTCCAGATCACAAGCTGACCAGCTGAAGGATGTGCTGGAACAGCAAGCACAAATTTTCCGGAGGGGTAGATCTCCAGGACCAGGATTGGGCATCCCTGATTTAGAGGATCTCCTGCTAACATCTTGATGTCAAATACCAATCTCATGCCAGAGCCCATTACTTTGTGGATTATATTTTTTATATATTTAAAAACATCTACTTCATTTATGGAACACTAATCTGCAAAACAGCCTGTTTTTAATTAATTATAATTAACTTATTGATTTTTGTGATCTCTCAGAAATGAATGCTTGGACATCTACCAATTCAGCCTCCATCAGTTCAGTACAATCATTGTTGAAGCTATACGGAGGGTTTGATCTGTCACAGGACATATTTAACATATTATTAATGGATATTAATGGATATGTTAATTGGTCTTAAATATGCAGTAATCAAAGCAGCCTGTTAAATTCTAAGGGCTAAATTTCAAACTGTTTTTAAATGAATTACATTTAAGTGCTGTAGTTAAGCTTTGATGAAAAAAAGAATGGACAGAACATAAATGTAGTGTATGAGGCCTTTAAAGCCATCATGGTAAGGAGAATCTATTTTGAGCAAATAGCAGTGGTGCAACCTGGCCATCTAGCAATTGATCTGACCGCTCCACTTTCCTGTACTCATGTAAGAGCAAAAGAACAACACAATGGACAGTCCCTGGTGAATAAATAAGAAAATTACAGCTCTTGCTTATGAGTTTATCCCTTTGGGAGTTGAGGCGAGATTATCAGGTTTAGCTAGCTAGGCCTGCTACACCAGAAGGGACCCTCTCCTCCTGTCAGGTGGCTGGTGTGTCATGGTGGAGATAACATTTGGATGTCCTGCATGCTGTTGTCAAGCAACCTGAACCCCACATCCCGGCTGTGTCTGAGTCTCCTGCAGACAGAGATGATTAATGCTTGGGGAGTCGGCCCCGCTCCGGCTTCAGTCTCGGCCATTGTATGCGCACAAGCTGATGGGGGAAAGGGAATCTGAGCAATTAAAAAGGGACACCGCTGGCAAGGATCGCATTACTCAAAGCCTTCAGCACAGAGGAGGAGTGTGTATGTGTGGGGGGAAGCGTCTGCTACCGTAACAGGGGATCAAAGGTTGTTTTTTATCATCACGCCAGCGTTAAGTCCTGTTGTTGCGGTGCCATCGGAAGGCACAAATAAAGCGGCGCCTCGGTAAGATTAGAATGAAAATGGCCAAGGTTATAACCCAGGCAACAGAAGCCAATAAAACCTTCAGCTTTGATTTGCGCGGCCCTGCCAGACACATAATTGCAGAGCAGTAGGATGAGGAACTGGCAGAAGGGAGAAGCAGTGCTGACGCTATGCATCCACACCTGTCAAGTTGGAGAAACTTTGTCACTCTTGCACTTTGTTGTTGTTGACTGAGGACAGCTTGCTTTAGGTTGACATGGACAGGTCACTTTGAAAACAGATCCCACTTAAAGGGCCCTTTTCTGCATTTTTTCCTGTAGAATTTCTTTCCATGTGTTTATGCACCAAAATTGGTTAGAATTCACTGTTACTTAAAACATATGCAACCTCTAAACTATTATATACAGTATGAAAGGGGTGGGGCCTACATTATTGTAGACTGAAAAGGTGGGGCTAAGCTATTATAGATGAAAGAGGTGGGGCTTACATTATTGTAGATTGAGTAGGTGGGGTTACACTGTTATAGATAGAAGGGGTGTGGCTTTATTATTGTAGATTGAGTAGGAGGGATTAAACTGTTATATATTAAAGGGGTGAGGGCTATATAATTGTAGACTGAGTAGGTGGGGCTAAACTACTATAGACGGAAGGATTGAGGGCCACATTATTGTACAATGAGGGGCTGGGATTAAACAGTTATAGATAGAAGAGGTGGGGCCACATTATTGTAGATGGAGTAGGTTGGGATAAACTGTTGTAGAAAAAATGGGCAGGACCAATCTATTATTTACTAGCAGATATAGCACATGGGGCTGAAGTATTGTAAACTGAGTAGGTGGGGCTAATTGGCTGTAAACTGAATGGGTGGGGCAAAACAGTTGTGGGCTGAATGGAGCGACTAAATTGATGTTAACTGAATAGGTGGGGATCAATTGTTGTAGACTAAATATTCAGGGTGGAAAACTGCTATGTGTCTAAAATGCTGCAGACTGAATGGGGAGGGGTTAAATGTCTGTAGACTGAATAGGTAAATATATGTAAATGCTTTATGTGACATAAAAACTTTAAATTCAAAACAAGCAATGCAGCTCAGTGTTCACACTGTATATGGGCAGTATGAACAAACTATAACTTTATCTTTTTTAAATGAATGAGAATAAATTATATAAATAAATAAATGACCAGTTTTTAATGAATAATACAACCCCAAAAATTATGTAACCTCAGCAACCTCAGTGTATTATAATCACATCCCATTACTTTTAAATGGCTTCCAATTTAAAAGTGAATTATTGAAGTATAATGAATGTGTGGTGTAGTACTTCAATGCAGCTAGAGGCTTTTACTAAAGCATATGCCTACTGTTAGTGTCGCCTGATGAAAAAAAGCTTTTAAGTGTGTGATGAGGTTGTGGGAGTTCTGCAGTTTAACATTAAAATCATGAATCTACTGCCTCCAAAATGATTATGCAGGGTCCATAGCAAAAGAACTGTGCAAAATCAAAAAGAATGTTATTCACTGGACTCTATAAGAGTCTAGAGCTGTACTAGTGGTCTGTCTAAATATCTACCTGCCTGTCTGTTATCAAAATGATTATTCAAAATGATATCAATGATCAGCAATGACATCAAAACTTTTGAAAAGTGAATGCTTTGTTTTCCAGGCAAATATTCAAGGTTTTCAACTTGGGTCACAGTGATATTGCTTTGGTGCATTAGGACAGGACCGTCAAAGAGTAGATGTCATCTGGGTTGCGGATTACTGTCTGCACCACAATGACACTAATGTGGTGGAGGTGTGTTAATGCGTGTTGTGCTGGTATGAATGGATCAGACACAGCAGAGCTGCTGAAGATTTTAAACTCTATGTTTCCTCACTGTCAACTCTGATAGAATAGCCTGCCTTGTTGGTCCACCATGTAAATTTAAAGTCAGAGACAGTTGTTCACCTGTTGCTGCACAGTGTGTGTTGGTCCTCTAGTCCTTCATTGGTATTCTCAGGACACTGATGGCTGGATGGTTTTGATTGGTTTACTATTTTCACTCCAGCAGTGACACAGAGGTTTTTAAAAACATCATTAGCTCTGTTATACCTGCTGTGGAGGTCTTGTGGTGGTCTAACAAAGTGTATAATTAGTCTGTAGTTGTAGAACTACAAAGTGCACCTATAAAGTCAGTGGAGCTGAGGAAATGGACAATGAGTGTAGATACAGTACCAGGTATGTGTACTTAATGAAGGGAGTTACTTTTATTTCTGAAGAAAAAAAGAAAATTCATCTACCTAGCTCTAAATCTAGCTTTTTGGAGACTATGCTAAAATCATCAAATGCTGCAGACTTAGACACTCAATCTTCTGAGGTAGAAGGGTGAGGTGGGACAGTATCACTGCTTTTTAGCTCAGTTTTTTTTAACTCACACAAGTTGTTGATGATGAGTTTATAGGCTTTAGTACAGCTGTTTACTCTGTAACAGATGCTTACTGCATATTTTGTGCAAAGCATTATGTAGGATATAGCAACATTGTGGATACATTAGAAAATGAGATATTGGTCCATAAACAAACACAATTAACACTATTAATAATTAGAAAATAAGAAATTAGTCAATCAACTACTTCAGTTAAGATAACACAACAGAAAATATTAGTCCAAAAACAACCTCAGTAAATGCTATTAATCAACTTATACATAAACAATTTCATCAACTGGTGATCAGATTTGACAAAAATCATTCTTTAGAAAAGGCCTCATGTAGAACCTCTCAGTAGATGGTTTTTTTATACAACCACAAATCATATAAAGTTGGAACAGTGTGGGATATATAAAAAATCAAAACCAACAACAACAAAATTACTTTTAAATATACTTAAACTTTTTTTTTCATTACAGACAGTATCAACCAAATATATTGCTTTGCCTGGTCAACTTCATTTAATTTGTTAATATACAGCCATTTCAGGCAACTCATTCCAAAAAAAGTTGGACAGAGGCAATTTAGATTTAGTAATGAGGTAAAAACAAAATAGTGATGTAATTTCAAACCAGTGATGTCAACAGGTGATTATAATCATGATTTGGTACAAAAGCGGTATTCACAAAAGCGCTGAGCAAAGATGGGCAAATGATCTCCAGTTTGTCAATAAATGTGTGAGGAATATTATTTAAAAACAATATTCCTCAAAGAAAGACTGGGGTTTGCACATTAGCAGTGCCATCTCTAGAACTGAAAGGCAGGTGGTTCACAATAAAATCTGTGGGCAGCATCCCACTCGTCAGTGAAACTACACACAAACTTACTCAATCAATTAAGTCAACCACAAATGAATCTCATCAATGAAATTCTAAAAAGTATAATCCGGTGCCGTGAGATACATTCTCTGTTGGGAGACTTACTTACCTTAAATACAATCTATTCCATTCAGGAATAAATGAAATAAACCTTTTACTGACGTAAAATAACTGTCTGTGTGTTGTCTAACTGTTACCTTTGATTAAATTGTCTACATGATTCATTATATTACCTTGCTAGCGGCTAACAGATTACTGTGTTTTTCAGTAGCAAGCTGTGTAGCAAAGCTGATAATGTAAATGATATTCACATAAGCTCGCATATGCAAATCTTTCATTTTTTATTGGCTGCTCCCAGCATGGGGCCAGCTTTAGTGTGCCTCGCAGGACATTATTGAAAGCGCATAGCACATTGTTTTCTACTGCTCACTTGATTAAACAGACACTGACGGGCCGGCCCCATACACATTATCTTAGTGAAGACTGCTGTAAGTACTGACCTTACCCAAGACATACAGGAATATTTTAAATGTACTGGGAGCTACTGCCATTTTCATAAGTCATGTACACAACAATGTTAGAAAATAGATTAAATTATTGATTATGTCACACACTGCTCAACAGCAACATCTGGTGGGGCTGGGCACTACCTGCCCCTTATGTAGAGACATTACTCATACTCATACCACATTTCTCCCTCTACAGTACCTAATATCATTAAATGTTTCAAGGAATCTGGAAAAATTTCAGTGTGTAAAGGGCAAATGCACAAGCCTGAGGTGAACGCTTGTGATTTCTGATCTTTCAGATGACATCAAAACCCTTATTCATCAGCAGCTGATATAACCACTTGAGCAAGAGATTACTTTAACCAACTTTTGTCAAGCAATACAATATGTAGTTACATTCAAAATTGTCACTTGAAGCTTTACTTTGCAATGAATAAGCCTCATATTAACCATGCCCAGAAGTAGCTTTGACTATTCTGAGCATTGAGGCATCTGGGATGGATCATCACAGAGTGAAAATGTGTATTATGGTCAGACAAATCACTATTCCAGATCATTTTTTTTAGAAGAAAAGGTTTTTTTGTAGAACCATAGGTCCAAGTCACAACCATTGTATGTTTTGTACAACAACTGTGGAATCACCCTAAATCCCATAAATGTGGAACCTAAACCACATTTGTTCCCTACAGCTGCAGGTCCAAGCCAATAACAATTTAGGAACCTTTATTTTTAAAGTGCAGAAATTTTTTTTTTGAAGTACTTTGAACAAAAAGTGTAGAAAGTTGTAGTACATCTGTGATAATGCTGAAGAAAAACCTGCAGCGCCTTCATTCTTCTGTCTTCCTCCATGATCACATTCCTGTCTTTTTCTTATAGTGGTGAAAGATGAAGTTGAAGTAGTCAGTTAGCTGTCAGAAGCTAATCAGGGCTCATCCCCCCCCCCCCCGCGCTTTGTCCTGCTGTTGTTTATGTTTGATTAATTGCGGAGGCGTTCAAACAGGGAGGAAAAAAAAGATAGAAAAAGAAAGCGGGCCTTGCGCTCATAAAATACTGCTCGCTAATGCGGCTTGGCAAAAGCTGTTCGCTATCCAAACTGATTAATCACACGGCACACGGAGGAGTATTTCTTTCCTCCTGTGATTAAGTTAAATCATTCATTAATGTTTGCCAGCCGCCGCGATGTGATTTTCATGAAGGTGGACACGTCTGGCTGTCACAACCTTCCACTTCGATTAGTGTGCCACGATCACGCACAGCAAGTCCAGCTAATAATGCTAACACACTGAAGCTCGTCATCTCCCCATTTATTTAAGTGGAGAAAAAACTCATGAGTGACTGTGTGTTCTCATGAATGTTTAATTATTTTCTTATTACGCTCAACTTTTCCTCAAATTTCATATGTTATTGTGGATTTTTATAGATTTGGTCATGATTACAGTTCTTTGTTCTTGAGATGATTCCAAATATTAATCATTTTAAAGATTTTTTTTTTGATAAACCACATCTCTAACATGTCTTCTCTTGAACGGCAATCATAAAATGTCAAAACTTAACAGATACACAGCTCTGGAAAAGCATTTCAGGCTACTGAAGGGAGCATTTCAAATACAGCCCAATCTCCAGACCTGAATGGTGCTCAAACAAAGACAAGCTTCTTGAATTTTTATCTACAGGAGTGACAAAGTCAACAAAGAGCAGCATGAAACGCTGTTGGAAAAAATGAACAAATCTTTATACCATCTAACACTGATTTCTGAACTCTTCCAAAGTTAAAACATTAATACTTTGTAGTGTAATCATGATACAGGGGCTTTGATTCAACATTTTATGATATATTGTCATTTTAAAGATTTCAGGAAAACTGTCAGTGGCACATTCTTACACTACGTGTGTGTTGCAGTGGAAGAGTCTAATTGCTGAAGATTACAACACTGCTGTTGGAAATTTATACAGAAGACAAAGTGAACTACTGTCTGCTACCTATCTTTATAAAAAAATAATGTAAAACAATACTGTGTTTTTGAGAATCAATAGAGTGTCAATAAACATAATACTGTATGCAATACTCAAATGTATTTTCTAGAAATTAGAATATTTCTTTGGGAAATTGGGAAAATATTGTCAGGAGTTACCAGAAAATTTTCATGATAGTCAAACACGGAACTATATAGTATATAGTGAATCGTAAAACCAGACAAACCAACCATCTGCAGTGGTCAGTGTGGTTTTTCCAGAGCTCCAGAATACTTATTTCAGCATTTCAACACAACTATTTTTAAACTATTAAAATTACTCAACTTTATGAAGTACTTCAACCACTCTGCATATCACACATCACATATCACCAAAACATTATTGTAAATTCCTGTAGATTGACACTCGTATATCCCAATATGTTTATTTGCTTTGTAATAATGACATAATTTCAACAAATGCTGCGTATGTACTGAGATCACTGAGTAATGTTATTCTGAAGTAGGCTTGGGACTGAAATGTCACTGGTTTGATCCCCTGAATGCCTGAACCATGGCCAAAGTGCCTTTGAGTAAGGAACCTGATGTACAACTGCTGCCTGGATGTTTGGAATGTTGGAATGGCCCACCACTGTAGCCATCTGTGTACTCACTGACCAATAGTGTGAATGTGTGTGTTCACTGCATAGAGATAATAAAGGCAGAGGTGAAATTCCAACTCTACTCTGAAGAAATTGGCTGAATTATTTAATACACCAATCAGCCATGACATTACAACCAATTTTCTAGTATGGCAAATATGATAATGGCAGATAATGGATGGATGGATGGATGGATGGATGGCTAATATGAAGTTGGTCTTCTGCATGCCACCACCGAGTCATGGACCCTACAAAACCTCTGAAGGTGTAATGTTGTATCTGACACCAAAAAAAGCAGCAGATCCTGAAGTTGTGGAGCAGCCAACAGACGACCACAGAGAGAAAGTATTCAAAATGATCATTTCAGTATTATTTATAAAAGGTAGTTGTCCAATGATGCTTTTGAGAAATGCACTCCATATTGAGATCTGGGGAATCTGGATGCTACTGGTGGTAGGCAATAACCAGTGCTGACTGGGAGCCTCAGAATTTTTGCAGCTTCAGAAATGATTCAACCATAACTATGTGTCAAAGGCTCACGTCTGCACACTTGCATCTTTGTCTCAAGCATCCACAAAAAACAGCTTAACCTAGTTTACCATCTAACACATCCCAGACCTTTACCTACACTGCTTTTATGAGATAATCAGTGTTATTTGCTTTATCTGTGAGAGGTATTAATGTTGTGGCTAATCAGTGTGTATTGCTAATAGCAGGACTTACGCTACACTTACATTTATAAAAGGAAGATTCTGTAAGTAACCTTTGAGGGCTTCATATTTTTTTAGGAACCACTTGTGTTTCAAGAACGTCTGAAAGACAAAAGGTCCAACAACCTTTTACCTTTTTTTATCAATAAACCTTTATAAAAAGGTTCCTGAAGGCACTTATAAGGGTTCTGCCAGTGAAACAATTTGAATTACTTCTAAAAGATCTTCCAGAAACATGTAGTGTGTATTTGATATTATTTTAAAATGAGAACACATTCAGCCAACCATCTGTTCTAAGGCCTTCACAATGAGTGCTCAACCAAAATCTAGAAAATATATGCTAATTAAGCATATTTTTATATGACCATGTCTCATTTGCATATTTAAATTATAGATATATCTATTTGTAAGAATTCCAAGTATCAACTAGTGCAAATTCACTGTGATATCTTTTATTTCAAAAAACGATCCCGTTCACCTGCAGCATCTTCTCTTTAAAGCAAGCAAATCTCAGTTCAATCCTGGCCGCCTCCGCGAAGGAACGTCGCAAAAGGCCTCCGCTTCAGAAAGACAGAGTTCAACTTTTGATGTTTGTTTTAAGCAGAGATGGAGAACAAGTGTTTTTCATTAATGAGTCGCTGAAATGTCGAGGACACAGGCAAAGGGTTACGCGAGCAAGGTGACATTTATTCTCCGCGGTTTGGATCTCGAGAGCTCTGTGACAGAGGCTCTCTTGACATGGACTCTCTCTCTCCCTGTCATTTAATTAACCTTGGCGCGGATTAAAATGTTATCCATCGCTATCTGAAAGCGAGGGAGGAGGGCAGCCGAGCGCTTCCATTCGTTTGTTAAACGCACTGCAAGAGTGAGACGTTCCCTGCTATCCTGCCACATTAGGATAATATGCTTTGATATTTGAAGGAGTTATTATGAAGCATGAAGAGGGAGCAAACAGGTTGTCTTTTCTCTCCTGCAGTGCTCCTTCTGACTCCATGCTAAGGTTAATCCTCAGGATTCAATAAAATACTGAAGCTGTCGATTCTCGGCGCGTTGCTTTTCATTCAGAGCACAGGGTCAAGTGGCACACTTTTGGCATGTTAAATAAACGGGTATGTGTGCGTTTGCCGACAACAGAATTCAAAGTTGGCGTATATTGAGAGTATGTCAAAATCAGTCAAATATTCAACCAGCTAGCCAAGACATGTTAAACAGCTTGATGAAGAAAATAAGTAAACTGTCTATACTGCTGGCTCTTCCACTAACCCCAGATATAGTCAATCCAAACATGTTTGGAGTCCAAATTCAGAATCTTTACTTTAGATCTGGAGCTGTGAGGTGAACATGGTTAACGTCCTGCCCTGCTGCTGTCTGTAACTGGATGCTCTGAGTTTTAGTCTTACTGTGCCTTAAACCACAGTGACTAGTCTGGGAGACCTTAATTAAGATCTGGATGAGGTCTGAGTGGGTTGAGGAAAGTTTTGGTGATGTACTTCGCAGGGGCAGTACTAGGCCCGGACTACTGGGCTATAGCCCCAGGTCTTTTATCATTAGCCCCAGGTCTAAAATGTTCACTGACCGTGCTAAGCTCTATGGCCCCAGGTCTTTTTTCCATTTTTCCCCTAGTGTCTTTACTTTTTAGGCACACCCCTGGTGTTTTTGACAGAAATGACTAGGCTGTTTTAGGTGACTTTTGAGCTGAAGAGTTTGTTAGCAACATTAACCATGCAGCTGCAGTTCTACACCAAAAATTCCACTACAATTGACTGATGGAGATGAAAACCTGTGTAAAGATTTACTATTAACTAACTTATTAATTAATTAATAAGTAAGTAACATATTAATCAACTTAATATGATAACTGCCCACCATTGTGGTCCATGATTCCTGGTCATCTAGCTTGTGAAGCACAGTTTCTGACCACAGTGCTGATGTTGGCTGGACATTTGGGCAGTCATGGTCTACACAGTGCATCTCTATGGTATTTGTTTCGGATAAAATTGCCACTGAGTGTAGCTACCACGAAGGTGTTTCTAACAACCTGGACATTGTGTGTATAATAACGGTCATCTCAAACTGTACCAATCTCAGGCACAGTTACATAAGAGCTCACCCCAAATAATGCTGAATAATTCCTTACCCCAACTTCATAATGCGTTCTGACCTTGCAACTTTTGTTATGTTTCAGGGAGGCGTGTTTTTTTTCACCCCTCCCTACCTTCTTCTGTCTCCAGTGGTCTCTATTATTAAGCACAAGTCCTGTGTGCATTGTCTTGGATGCAATGGAGGCTACAGCATCTGCTGACCGCAGGCTCAGTGTGGGAGGATGCACCTGGAGGCACTCGCTCTGCGCTCCACATACAGACAGCCAGGCTGCTGCGTAAGCGAGAACGCGACATCTATTTTATCTGGAGTTGAAAGCAAAGGCGGCCATTTGGGGACCAGACCGAAAACCTGCTGCAAAGACAGACACTCTGCTCTCCACATGACCAGATGCACCGCTGCATCAGACAACTTGCACCAATTAAGGATGACCTCAGATGACCTCCAAAAGGGGCTGAGATGGACCCTTTCTGTTATGCTGCATCTGAAAATTGAAGATATGCAAATTTCACATATAACCATGTATGTCTAAAGTCATGTTAGAGCTGAATACTTTAAATTACTACAATTTAAAAGGAAACATACCATCAAATAAAGGGCCCATATGCTGAAATTGTTTCTTCATTGTTTTTGTGATGTCACAAAAGATAGCAGGTGAAACCTGTCCATTCATTGGAAGTTATAAGGCATGTTTCAGCCAGGGGCAACAATCTAAACACAGCCCATGTAAGCTTTTAGTGACAACAGCGATTTTTGTAGTATTGTAGTTTTTACAGTGTTACAGTAATAACTGTTGAGTGATTTTAATCCAGTATGAATTTTATGCCATTTCTACAGTCTTCTGTAATTGCCCGTTGACCTTTCGCCCTATCAGTGGGAATATGGGAACATTATACTGATATTTTGTCCCAATTCAATTGGCCAATTAAATTCCACAAATGGCATCACACAACCTCTGGGGAAATTATTCAGCTATAGTCATGCTGTCAATTAGTGTGATTATATTGCATTGTTATAAAGCTTTAATAACACTTATAGCAGAAGTTCAAAAACACATCCGCTAGTCAGATTATCCAAACCAAACTGTTCCTTTCTAGGCAAGTGGAAGTGGTTTTTTATGGTTTATAGACTGGAATCTTAGAAATGAGACAACTGCATTACCTTTTATTACCAAGCATCTTATTTAATTACTGTTTGTAATTTTGCAATATTTGAATACTTTTTCATCACTTCTTTCTTAATAATGTGGCCTTTTCTGCCTTGGAGTGAGAAAAATATTACAGTGTGATTAATTATTAAAACCCATTTCAGTACACCTGTCCCTCTGCGTCTGCACAGACAACAAAAACATGCACAAATAGCCGCACGAGTAAATGTTTTCCTTTCCTTTATTCTGGGTCTATACCATAGTGTGGTCACCTCTGAAACCTGATCGTACAAGCTGGTGTCGGATATTAAAGCAGACATTTCGGCCTCTTATGTTCCTCATCATTTCCCCCCACCCCATCCACCCACAGCCCTCCATCACCAATAATCTTCCCCCGTCAGGAGACAAACACAGCAGCAACGTTGGAGAAAACTGCTGACACGGGAGCGTATGAAAGATTGATGTGCTTGTCCCCGGCCTGGACGCTTTCTTCACCAGTTGTTTGCCTGCTGGAGAGCGAGCCGACATTGTCCCCCTGGTGTGCTAGCCGGACACTCGCTGAATGTTTTATGACTCCGGAGTGTTGGGGGACCGAGGTGTGGTGCCGTTTGGCTTTCTGTGAGAAATTGGGCCCAGTCGCCCTCCTGGGACAAAATGAGGGAGATGATACCTCTGGAAAGAAGAGGAAGAGTTGGGGCAGACGGAGCAGGTTGTGGGGTGTTGGGGGAAGGGTGGGTGGTCGCGAACATGTCTGCCACAACTGATCTCGTCTTGTCCAAGCGTCAGTGACAGGAGAGCTGTCTTAGAAACAAGACTGTTAGCTAGTCAGACGTGTGGCTTTTACAGCGACAGTGAGAGACAGTGTGCTGAAGTGTTCCAGAAGCTTTTAAAACAGTTGACACTACTCTGAAAATCTCAGAAGCTGATCTTACTTAAAAAAATCAAGGAAACCTGCTGAAGGTAATAAACAACTGCCTACAAAACCATTTCAGGAGACTCTAATGAAGTCAGAATTGATTATTTCACTCTATTAGAGTCAAAATATTCAATATCATACGAGTCAGAATCAGCCATTTTATTGTAGTTTATAGTGTAACACCATATCTGCATCTATAGCTATATTTACTGATACATTAGTTATTTCACTACTATGCCAGCCTGAACTGGAAATGGAGACCACAGAAGAAACCCCCACACACAAAAAGAACATGGCAACTGCACCCAGACCTCAGCACAGAGAGGCAAACATGCTAACCACCAACCCACTATGCTGTCCAATTTACCCCACTCAGGAGACTTTTAGAATCAGAATCACACATTTTAAAGGTCTCTGTTAGAGTCAGAATTCAGGAGACTCCTTAAAAATAAAAATCTCCAAAGACAGAAAAATGTTGAACAGTAAAGTTTTAGCAGTCTGATGGAGCAGTCATGGCCCTGAGGCCCACTCACAGTGATGGGCCTGCACCCACTTCAGGTTTAAATATATAAACATATGACGTCTATTAAATACATTCAGATTCTTGTTTACTTATTTTCAAAGATACCTACAAAAGAGAGGAGTAATATAAAAGCTGAAAGCCCCTTCTTTTTACTCAACTGGTTCATTTCTACACATTCTGAGCTGCCAATAAAAAGGTTTGCTTCAAATAAACCTTGTGACAACTTTTTGGACTAAGTATTTAAAAAATGTTGATTTCTGGCTGCAGTCTATTGGTGCTTAATTAAGTCCCAAATAAATAGAACGGAGCATACAGTTTCTGTATTAGTGAACTCTGAGATGTAAGATGAACCCACATAATGTTCCTTCAGTGTTGTGCAGAAATGATTTCTGGTGTAATACATCTATCCATCCATCCATCCATTATCTTATCTGCTTAATCCTGATCAGGGTCATGGTTAGTCCCCTACCCCATCACCAGGTGCAGGGCAGGGTAGTACAGAATATCCTATACTATAAGAGATGTTTCTTCAAGGGTTTAGAGAAAATTGTTCTATATATAACCATAAACACTCAATGAACCCAAAGGGTTATTTACATGGTGAAAAGGTTCTTCAGATTGATGAGGAATGTGCTGTTCCTCTATTATTACAAGCTTGACATCGTAACTACAGCAGAACCCTTTTTAGTGTTATATAGAACAATTTTCAAAACCATCTGCAAAACATTCCTCATCAATCTGAATAACACTTTCACTATGGAGAACACTTTGGGTGTGTTGAGTGTTCATGGTTCAATATAGAACCATTTTCTTTACTAACAAACCCTTGAATAACCATCTTTTAAGAGAGTGTATTCAAGCCCAGGACAGGGAGTCAATGCAATACATATAGCACTGATATATAATATATAAAGGCACTAATATTTGCTTGTATATTCAGCAGTTAATGCTAAGCATGTGTTATTATATTACAAATCATTAAACACATTTTCTGCTGATTTAAAGGATCTTTTGCAAAAAAAAATCCACATGTAGTTATTTCATGCAGTTGGTTTATACAATGGTTGGCTCTGCAGAAATTATATAAAAATACAGTGAAGGTTTAAAGATACAGATAAAGACAATAGCACTGCAAGCCAACCCTTGTGTCCCCAAACTTCTGACGTCAGTAAGCGTAACAAATGATAACATTACACAGAATATTACTAAACACGCAGGCTGTACAGAACAGGATAGTCAGCCAGAAGCTGCCGAACTCGCTGGAGACATGAAACAGTTTCCAAAGTGTCTGCACTGATTGTTAGTTTTCGACACTTGCATCTAAAGAAAGAAAGCTCACAAACTAATGAGTTCTTGTTGTTATTGCGAGGAAAAGCTCCTTCTCTCAGAGAGTTTCAGCAGCAGGTTAAGTTGACCCGTCTGCCGCTGCCATGGTAACGTTGAGCGGATCTGTGATGTTGCCTGCCAAGCGCTGATATTTATAACAATCTCAAGCTTTATGTTAAATTGTTAACCTCTTGTGGGAGAAGGATGATATCCTATTCCTATAGAACGAAACCTCCAGCATCTACACAGTGAAGATTGTGGGAGAGCACTTTTAACATTCTTCACAACCTAGAAGACATACGCTCTGCTTTCTCTACATTACAGCAAATGCAGGGAGACGAAATAAAACTGACGTCCCACAACATCTGCACAATTGAGACAAGGCATATTCAGAGCTATCAGACACAGTTATAGGAATGAATTCATCCAGAAATCAGACCGAGATAGCAACAGAATGTTGGTCGAATGCTGGTGAACATTGTCATTGTTGTATGTCAAATTCCAACATCAGAACAACATTAGTCAGTTTGACTGCATTTTCAGAATGCTGGATAGTAGTTGCTAAGGATGGAGGTTGGCATCAAAAATTCAGCTCCATGTAGATTTATGGCATGCTTGATAATATGTTTTTTATCTGTTGACATATCATCAGAAGACCATCATCAAACAATGTTTGACAGCCACTGTGAGGGCAATAAAAAGCCAACGTCAGACCAACATAAGCCCACTGTCACACCATGGCTGAGAGCAAACATTATGTCAATGTAGGCCAACTGTCTACATTGGTTGGCAACATATTCATATCTTCCAAACCTCTCACTGTGTCTAGATCTTAGTGGTCGCATGGAATAGTTCATGTGGTCTTGAATGCAGTATGGCTTAGAAGGAAGTGACGATGACAGACTTCCCAATCTGACAAAATTAATTTCAGCCCCCTACACCTTTTGGGGAAATGTCTTTTTTGAGGACAAAATACATTGCCTTGGGGTATTAACCTAAAGGAGTTTTGTGTTGTTATATAACCTTGGCAACAAACCACTGATGAAATTTAGATTTCAAAGGTGAAGGGAACATAATTGGCTTGAATACTGGGGTAGGGGGTGTTTTGAAAAATTGCAGGGGACATAACCTGGCCAATCACACATTAGCAAGAAACGGCAGAGCCAATCAATGAGCTTGTGGGCAGTCTAAAGGGAAACAGGCTTCAGCTTGTCTTAGTGGTCCAAGTGTTCATTTATCTGTAGTCTTAAATGAGTCTTATATTTTCTTTGGGGTACTCTGGTTCTGTCAGGATGCTCCTGCTCCTATGCACACTACTGTTTGACTGGTCAATAGCTTCAGGATGAAGTTTGCTTGCTTGCTGTAGATTCTGGGAGATTGTATGTAATTTGGGGGCATCACAGAGCTGCTATCAATATGTGGGAGACTCCTGGAACTTCAGGAAGACTTGGAATGTCTGTGATGACTGTAATGAACACAAGGAATCTGAAGATCCATCTTTGACGAGCACTGCTGCTGTCTAAAGTGCTTGTAGTGGTGATGCTCATTTTTATAGTTTACAGTAAATCCAAAAATCATCCTTATCCACACTGAGTACTCTGTAGCACTTGGATGGAGGCACTTGGATGGAGGTAATTTGTATATTTTGACAGAAACGTGGAAATTGTAGACTCCGTGTGTTTGTTATCCACATTAGCCACATTAACAACATTAGCGCCAGGTCTAATGAAGCCAGATTTCTCCAATTCCAACCATATCTTTGCTGACTGACCATATCTGCTGTAAGTGGAAAACTATGTAAATATGAGTTTGTGCTTTCTGTCACTGTGGTCTGTATTGGTGAAATATATTATTTATCCCTCACAGTAAGCCATAATGTGTGCTAAACCACATCAACTAGTCTGGGAGACCTAAAGTAAGGTGTAGTTTGAGATGCTTTGGTGATATATTTTTACAGAAATGACTGACCGATTTAGGTGACTATTGGATTGTAGTGAATTCCTTTCCAGAGTTTATTTGTTCTGTCAAACTAATTCGCTCAGCTTTTCCAGCATGGCAAGAAGAGATTACATCGCATAATTGTCCTTGTTCTCAAATGTCACAGGGTTTATTGGAAGACGATTGGAGAACCTTCTTAGCAAAAAAGCGACCTGTGAGTTCAGCCACAGGTGGCAAAATTGTGTTTTTTTGCCTTTGGTTAATGAGTGAGCTCATGAAAAGCTGTTGCTCAATAATTGGAGCCACCTGAGAACAAATTAGTAAATAAGTTGATTTACAAAATAAATTTACATGATGGGTTAAATAAAGGTAGGCTGACTGAAATGCGGGGGATTGGAATTTCTATTTAAATCAGCTTAATCACAGCACAAATCCACTCCAAGTCATAAGTCCTTCCTTTGGTTGTTTGTCTTTTCACTTCCTTTTACATATTGCTTAATTGCTATATAATTCTCATTAACAGTGCATGCTGCATAGCTTTAATTACACAGCCACTATGTGGAAGTGCACAACAAATTAGAAAGTATAATGACGCATGATTTCCATAAATAATCATAAGGTGGGCGGAACAAGAGCGATTTTGTTTGGAGTGTTGGCAATCATATTATCATGTACAAATTAAAATTGTTCTGTGAGATTTCTAAAAAGAGCCACATCAAAGAGAACAGTATGTACAGTAAGGTCTGGTGCATTTGCATGGTAAACTTTGCTACACCTGTCTAATGGTATAGTTGACTGTTTGGACACTTCCAGTTTGTGCTGAATCCCAGTATGATGGTGAACCATGGGAGGTTTGGGGTCTGAGCCAATTCAAGACCCTCTTTTTGAGATTATATGGAAAGACCATCATTCTATCAGATGGATTGTGAAGAGAGTTCCACAGGACCCTCGGGCAAAAGCAAGCATCACGTGGACCGGCCACAGGGCTTCAGATGAGAGCAATCAGGCATCTCCGAAAATGCACGTGGGCAGCACAAAAGCGGCCCTCGCAGTAATTGCTGGTTATTAAAGCCCGTAATCACCCCCAGCGCGCAATGAGGTATAATGAACTTCACTGATGGACCCGTCTCAGAGGATGCGAACGTCTTGTACATGCAGAATAGAGATGGAGAGAGAGAGAGTGGGAGAGTGAAGGGGAAAGAGGAGGGGGGTCTTAATTTGGTAGCGCAGCGGCACAGGATTGAAAGTGATCCCTCTTTGTGTTTGCCTGTCTACGTCCTTAAGGGAAGTAATCAGCTGTAACCCCAGAAGCACGTTTATCCCCGATTGGCACTTGAAGGGAATCAAAATGTCCTCGACTTGAGACGTTCCGTCACCAGTGCCCACACACTCGCCCACACACGTCCACCCACAACCATTCCCCAAACCCTCCAAACAGCTCCCCAAGCCCCTATTCGTTCACCATGAATCAAGCTACTTTTCCATGGGAGAACCTTTAAAAGGAAAGAAAGGAGCAATGAGAATGAAACCCTGAAAAAGAAAAGTTACACCAATCAGTCACAACATTCAAACTACTCACAGATGAATACTTGTAACAATGGTGCACTGAGAAGCTGTGGGATATATTAGATGGTAGAAGAAGAGTCAATTCTCATAGAGGATGTGTTGGATGCTGTAGAAAAATATGCAAGTATGCAGACCTTAGAGTCTTAGGCCAAATAGTTATAGTTATGTAATGTTTTTTGGAGCAGCAAATGCTTGTGTGGAGCTTGTGAGTACATACTGACAGTAGCCTCCAAATTTCTCGGATCTCAATGTGAGCATTTGTTAGATGTGCTGGAACAGCAAGTCCAACCTGCTTAATGCCAGATACCACAGGACACCTTCAGAGGTCTGGCAGAATAATAACATAGTCACTCATAGCTATTTTGGATGTGTGAGGTGTGCCAACAGCACATTAAGCATATTAGCATATTGGTTTCAATGTTCGCATTAAAACCACCTGCTTGTTTCTGCACTCACTGTCCAAAAAACAAAAAGCTGATCTGATGGTGACAGTTTTGGTGGTCTGCCAGACTCTGAATGGTTATTAGGACTTACATGTTCTTCTAATCTTTTTTGTGAACTCCAGTTTTGAAACTGAACAGGATTAAGCGAACGACTAATATGGGTGACTATTATAGGTGTTTCATCAACTACATCATTAAGCAAACCAATACTCTAGCAAATGATATAGGAGATATGAGATATTAATTCCTATATTACCACTATAAACACTCCTATTCACTACAAGATATTTATCCATAAAAACCAAAGTGAACAATGCTTTACACTACAATATAAAACATTAGTCCATAAATAACCCCAATAATTACTATATAAACAAGTGTATGAGATATTAGTCCATAAACCATCTCAATAAACTCTAAAAAGTGGAATATGAGAAATGAGTCCATAAACACCCTCGACAAATTCTGTATACACTGGAACAGGACATCATAGTCCATAAAAAGCCTGAATAAACACTCCTACGCACTAGAAAAGGAGCTGTTACTCCATTAACAACCAGAACAATTTACACCAGTACAATACTCCACAATATGATAGAAATCGTGTTAAATTGTGGCAATGTGGAAATCTTTCTCTAAACCTATGAATTGAGAAGCAGTTATGTTCTAAAATAATATGAAATTTTATCCAGTTAGATAGACAGCTGGTCTGAAAAGGTTAAGGAACATGGAGCTTGCTGTGCATGGTCAAAGAGCCTGGCAGTGCTGAGAATGAAGCAGATGTCAAAGACCCAAAAAAAGGTGACCAGAATACGTTCCACCAGAGTGAGCGCTTGAGTGCTTTGCCCCTCAGAGAAGGAAATCACACCCTCTCGGCACCCCGGGTGACCGGGCTGACACCTCGTATCCACACTGTATTAATGAACTTGATTCATCATGCCTGACTTAATTGGGGGCATCTTTATTCATCAGCAAATTTCCCCTTTTATTTTTATGTTTCTCCCAGAGAATTAGAAGCCTCGAGAGGGATCAATCTGCTTTAATTGTGAGGTGAGGTGGTGAGCTGACCACTGTAGCGACTCACTCTGGGGTCTGCTGAGCCTGTTTAGCACATGCATCAGCATTTTTCCCCACTGTTTCTATTTACCAACATTTATAAAAGCCTACAAAGGGAGTTTTCTGTAGTCACATGACATCTCGCTGCGTATGCTCGCTATCAATGATTCTTGTTTTTTTCAGCCCTCTCAGACTAGCAGAGAAGAACCGAGGCTATACCCTTAAAGCAATACGTTCATAAGTCAATTTGATACAGTTTCCCCAAAATGTAGTTGATCAATCAAAACATGTTTGCTCTTTTAGCTTTGCATTAGGAGCTACAAGGTTAACGTAGCAAAAATATAATGGAAGCTTATATGGCACTAAATAACATCACGCTAACCACATGTAGGATTGCTACATACAAAATGTGGATGAATAAAGGCCATTCCACAACAAACTCCACCCCTACACCCCCAAATTCCTCACAGAAATATACTATGAAATGGCGGCCAAAAAAGCATCATTATATCATGAGGGTTTAACATGTTACACACTGTTAGCATATTATGTTAACATGTTACATGGTACTTTTTAATGTTTTGGACCACATGAAAAAGCACCATTGTAATACCATAAAAATGTAGCATGATACAACCATTATGATCGAATAATGTTTTTGGACACTATTGGGACAGGATTGACCACCGCTATTCCATCTTCCATTCCGATCCTGACTTTACAGTCTTTTTGTGGGACATTTTGTGGTCAGACTTATGTTAATAAACTTGCCAAATAGCAAGTCTCTGTAACCTGATCAGAGATTAAATTGATGTATGACCACTTCACACCACTGTGATGATGACCTGTAGTATTTGTATGAAACAATGTGGATGAAAATAAACTGTTTTCAGTTTTTAATCAACTGTGGCAACTGTAACTGCATGTCTAAATCATCACACTTGCTGCAAACTGTGTTGAGTCATTCAGATGTGCCCCTCTGGGCTTTTAAGAACAAGAAAGGTGACCCTACCACTCAGGAGCCACCCTGTACTATAACTTTATCCATTATATGTCAAACCTAAAACTGTCAAATATTAGACCATCAAATCAGAATACTGGATAAAAGTATAAAACTGAATAAATGTGATGTTTTATTAACTATTGTTTTAACTTGCAGGAGTTGCTGATCACACTGACTTAATCAAATAGTCTGGCTTGTCCAATATGTCACAGCACAGAATGAAAGTTCTGCTATAAAAAACCAGGAAATTTATATTAGCAGAGAGATAAATTATTGGGCTCTTTGACATAGGATCCAACCCCAGCCCAGGTCTGCAGCATTTGGTCTAGATCAGATACTGCCGCATATATGGATGGCATGGGCAGAGGAGGAATAAGGATGATGTTGACATGTTGGCGCATGTAATAAATAGAGCAGAAACAATATACTTCCTTTTAAAGTTGAGTAGTAAGTTGTGATTGGCCAGAAAGCCGAATGAATGAGTAACGTAGTACTGGCTTAACTAAGCACTGATGACCGCTGAAGCATTAAGTTTTTATTGCAGAACTTTTGCTTCTACTTTCATAAATGCTGAACATTACCATCAATTTCTTTCAATAGTGCTGGTTTAAAACTCACTCTGTGTTAGTTTTGCAAAATGTTGATAGACCAAATAAAAAGTGAGATATGATTATTTAAATTTGACATGTTTTAGGTGACTATTGAGTTCTAGGTTTTTGGTCTGCAAAAAATTGGCCTTGAAGCTCTGGTTCAAAATAAAAAAAATCTAAATTTGGACTCCAGGCCTATCTTGACTGATCATGTACACCTGGGGTAAGTATATATATATATACATATATATATATATGTAAATGATTACCACTGGCAATATCAAGTTTCATGGATGGTTCAAGATGTCACAGCACTGGCATTAATTTATCTTGAACATTCTGGCATGAAACTGTAATAGATCAGATTAGATAAACTTCATTAATCCTGAAGGAAATTGAAATATGGTGTGTATATATATATATATATATATATATATATATATATATATATATATATATATATATATATATAAAGTGTTGGTATTATGTTGATAGACTGAGTATAATGGAGATATGATCATTTAAATTTGATTTAAAAAATCATATTTACATGTCTGAAAGTTGGTGCTGCCAACAGAGCCACCATGTAGAAAAAGAAAGAACCTTACACCTGCTTTTTGCTGTGAATAGTTAAATATTGCCTCAGTTATTACCAGTATAAATGTTAAAAATGCTTCATTGAGCATGCTGAAAAAGCACCAAACATTTGTCTGGCAAACATCTTTGTAATACATTCTTTAAAGGCACATTCCACAGCGTTCAAAAATGGCCAAAATAGCCCAAGATTTCAACAAGAGTTAATACATCAAAAGCACAATTCCATCATTTAGGTTGCACCGATGACTCAACACAGCTTTACGTAATCCCCTTTTCATAAGCTCTGCCACTTTATGTAAATACACCAATTTACAGCAAGTCAAAACCAAAGGAAGGAGAAATCATCTGCAACCAAAACCTGTGGGTTTGTCACAAACCAGCCGCTGATTATGAGACCCACTCCCTCCCCAAAACCCCTACTGTTTTCAGCATATGCTACATTTAACGAGGGCCCTTTGTCTAACTGTAGCCTTGGTTGTTTACGGTAATGCAAGATGGCGTCGGACGTCAATGTTGTTGCCGAAATATCGCACCTGCTTTGCGGAGGCGCCGAGCAGTTTGGCGGTGAACAGAACCCCCCTTTGAAATGATAATACATGCTGGAACAAAATGGAAATGAAACACACTTCCCCATTCAGAGGCACATCTGAGCTAGCCTTGTCATAAACATGACGTCTTTTTTTTTGGTCTTTTTTGCCTCCTCCCCCCATCCCCCTTGCAGCAAAGGGCCGCTCAGAACGGCGCTTACACCTGTATTCACTGACAGGCAATTTGCACTGAGCGGACTCCTGAGGGGCCAGAGTCCCAGGACTTTTTCACAATGTCCTGGAAGCCTGGTCTGCTCAAAAGAGCAGATCGCAGAGGATCCATTTCTCTCACTCTTTTTCTTTCTTCCAGAGGAGGAAAGGCGAGAGAATGAAGAAGGGAGGGAGAGAGGGAGGGGGTGGAAAGACAGAGAGGATAAAAATAGAATCCATTACTCCATTATTACAGCCTATCGTCTGTTGCTAGGCAATGGTATCAGATTAACACTAATTATCATTTTATCACACTTTCCCCCCTCCATTCGCTGACATTCTCTCTCTCTCTCTCTCTCTCTCTCTCTCTCTCTCTCTCTCTCTCTCTCTCTCTGTCTCTCTTTCTCTCTCTCTCCCTCTCTCTCGTTCTCAATTCTTCCCTTTCTTCCTTTAGCACTGCCTTTCCTCTGTAGAGCCTGAATTGTCAATTTGACGGTTGGCACTGAGCGGCCGGCGAGCGCGTTTATTAAAATATCTACATTTCAGAAGCTTTTCATTTGCTCGAGTTATGAGAGGAGACTTAATGAATAGAGCAGGCCATAATATCGGCTTTAGCCACTAGATATCCACTCAGCATTGAGTCCCATGGAACCGTGTGCTTAAAAAAGCAAAAACAAAATCAAGTCAAACAAAAGCAATCTTAAATAATAACCCTCAGTGTGCCATGTAGATATACCGTCCAGCTGTAATAGTCTCCCGTATCTTTTTATGGAAATTACAGCAAGAGACCATTTTGTTTTGCACAAGAAATGTCTCTGTGCTAATTAAAGGGGAGTTGGTGGCATTTAAGAGGCGTCCCATACTGAAGAGAAGATTCTGCAGTCTTCCTCTCCCCCTGCTCCACTTGTTCAGTGTGTGTGTGATTTATTCTTGTGTTTCTGTTGCACTGGTGTAGGCCGCAGCTCGAGGGCAGCTCATTGTTCCAAACCTACCTATTGTTCCTGAGCGAGGGGTCCAGTAATGAGGGGCTGCAGAGCCCAGCGCAGCAATGCTGTCAGCATGAAGAATGCAGGCGCAGCACTCTCTCTCTCTCACACACACACACACACACACACACACACACGCACACACACGCACACACACACACACACACACACAGCTGTGAGAATGAATACATTGCTATGGTCATAAGTACATGGTCATACCACTGTGCCCAGAACATTATGACCATTATGCTAATATGCACAATCTGCTGTTGGTCTTCTCCATGACAACACTGACTCACCCAGTCAAGCTGTGGAATTTGGTTTCAAGACCTGTACATTGTGATGTGGAAATGCTACAGATGCTCATATTGAGATCTAGAGAATTTGGAGGCCTCTGTACTGACAACTGCTGACTAGAGCACCGTTCAGAGATGCTCACTCTGCCCACTTCTCACATACAAATCTCATTTCCAGAAGAATATAAAAGGAACATTCACCAAAGGATGGGTTGTGGTTCAACACACTGTGCCAACCGTCATAAGAGAATTGTCAGTAAGTTCAAAGACAATGTTTCTGTAGAGAATTGAAGTCTTTCACCATCTACAGTTGACCATATCATGAAAAGATTCAGGGAGTCAGGGGAAATCTCAGAGATTAAAGGCCAGGGAAGGAGACTGCTGCTGAATGTGTGTGCCCTTTGGCAGTACTGCTTGAGAAATAATCAGGTTACCATAATGGACATAGCCACATGGGCATGGGAGTACCCATTGTCATTTAACGCAGCCCACCAATGCATCAAGAAATACATCCTGAAACTGAATGATGTACAGAGAAAGCCTTATATTAATTTTGCACAGAAGCACTGATGAGTTCTCTGTGCCAAAAGTCACCTGAGATGGACTGCAAGACAGTGGAAGCACATTTTGTGGTAAGATGAGTCCGCACTTCAGCTTGTTTTTGGGAAAAATGGATATCAGATTCTACATGCCAGATAAAAAAATGCCACCCAAACTGTTATCAATGAAAAGGTATAAAAAACAGCATCTGTGATGGCATGGAGGTGCATCAGTGCCCACAGCATGAGTGATCTCTATATATGTGAATGTACTATTGATGTGGAGGCTTATATTGGTATTTTGGAGAGACTTACACTGATTGCAAGATATCTTATTTTCCCAGGAGGTCAGCAGGACAATGCCAGGCCTCATTCTGCAGGAGTTACAACAGCGTGCTTTAGGCAAAGAGTGTTTGGCTGGCCTGCATGCTGTTGAAAATGTCTGGCACATCATGAAGAGGAGAATCAGACAACAGCATCTGTCGAGCAGCTCAAGTCTTGTGTACAGCAAGAATCAGCAACAATTTCACTAGCAAAACTGCAACAATTATTATCTTCAATTCCTAAATTATTAGAAAATAGAATTACAAGAAAAGGTGATGTGACCCAGGGTAACAACCTTTTGAGTGTGTTGCAGTCATCAATTTCTATTTATATTTAACAAATATAATTAAGTTAATCATTAAAAACACTGAAAATATTTTCTTTGCACTTTTTTGTTAAATAAAGATTTGAATAAATGAAAAAAGACAGATTTCAGTTTTTATTGCATTACTTTTGTAGATAGATAGATAGATAGATAGATAGATAGATAGATAGATAGATAGATAGATAGATAGATAGATAGATAGATAGATAGAAGTGCATCATGGCTAATTGGAGGTTATGTTAAATGTTTAATAAAGGTCTTATACATTTTCTTAAAGCAAGTAATAAGAAAACAAGGGGGCCATGGAGCTATTAGAGCCGGTGCATATAAATACGTCCACAAACTCACAAAAGCATGAGCACTGCGGCAAGATTCACCTGCTGGGGGACCCTAAATCATGCACTGTCATTCCACTCTGAGGACCCCCTAACTCTTCCTCCAATTAGTCGCTGGGGCATGCATCACGGCTGCTCTAATATGCATGAGCGTAATGAAAACAGTAGCAGGCCAGGTCGATTCCATACTTCATCATAATTTCTTTGGCTATCATTTAGATGATGGATTAAAAGAAAACACCCACAGTGCATAATGGGACAAAAAGAGTTCTTCTTTAAAAAAACAAAGAAGAAACAACTCCTACTAATAGCTGGACCCAAAGACCTTGTGTTTGTGTGGAGCAGCAGACCCAGATTATCTCATTTGGGGGAAATTTTTTAATCAGCGTGAGACAAAACAAAACTAGGGGGGCAAACTCTTAGTGTGTATACATCTGAATGTGCTATGTGGGATTCTGTATTAGCCATTTATTAGCAAGTTAAAAGTCAGTCCAGCTGTCCAGATCCATAGGCTTGGAAATGATTACCACATGAAAACCGTCCTCTGCTAGTCCTCGCTGTCCCAATTCCCACTTTCTCTCTGTAAATTCCTGACTCTCCAACTTCCTCTACACCCCCACCCATCCCCCCAAAAAACCCGGCTGGTCCTCACCTTGAAAATGAGCCATCCATCTTTGATTTATTGCGTTGGAGTGGAGAGTTTCCATCTTCGCCCCCTGAGTTGTCACCGCTGTTCTATAATTGGCCCGAACTGCGTGACCGACCTAGCCAGCGTTTTTCAGGCAGCCATGTTTGGGAATTTTCCTCCATTCTGCCTTGCCTTGGTGTAGTATTGGAAGCAAAGGGGGGAGGGGGGAGGAAGAAAAGTAAAGAAGTAGGACGCCATTCACGTCGTCATTAATTGTCCTACCCTTTCTAGAGCCCAGTGGTGGATGAGAAAGGGAGGGGAAAAATAGAGCATAATGAAAGAGAAGCTAGCCAGCTCCCTCGTCCTCTAAGAATAGCGCAGGTAAAACATTTCACATTGAGAAAGGTGAGTGAATGGGGATGGTGTGGAACAGTGCTAACGATAATGCTGCACTTCTGAGAATACAGGAGTGTTCCTGCCATTTCTGGCCTCAAAGTGTCACTTGACCACGTGATGTTTTATTCTCTCTGCCTCATTGTGTCACCTCCACAATTGCCCTGGAAGATTGTTCAAGAATGTTCTTGCTGTTTAGCTGATCCACCTTAAAGAAGAGGTAAAGACATGTGTTAGGCCAAGCTTAGATTCTACAAACAGCTAGAATTTATGGAATATAATGTTCACAGAAAGGGTTCTATGAATAGTAAATAACATTTGGGTTGCAAAGTCATCTCCATGTAACAATTTATGTGTTTATGTGTTTCTCTTTAATGACATTAGTTTTAGCACATTTTCTCATTGTAGCTGGTTTTGGGCTTTGGTGCATATTTGCAATTTTGTCTAGTTTATTTATTACAACTCACTTGATTAACATATATATATATATATATATACAGTGAGGAAAATCAACCAGTTTAGCCAATGTGATTTTTCACACAACGGAATTTGACCTCCGCATTTAACCCATTCGTGCAGTGAAACACACACACACTAGTGAACACACTAGGCTGTGAGAATTTGTGCCCGAAGAGGTGGGCAGCCCTTATTCACCGGCGCCCAGGGAGCAGTTAGGGGGTTAGGTGCCTTGCTCAAGGGCACTTCAGTCATGTCCTGTCTGGGGATCGAACCAGTGACGTTCTAGATCCTTACCACTAGGCCATGGCTGCCCCCAATTGCCAAGCAGCTTGGTGAAAAAAGATCAACTGTTGGAGCAATTATTAGAAAATGGAAGAAGCTAAACATGACTGTCAATCTTCCTCTCACTGGAGCTCCATGCAATATCTCACCTCGTGGTGTATCAGTGATCCTAAGAAAGATGAGGAATCAGCCCAGAACTACACGGGAGGAGCTGGTTAATGACCTGAAGAGAGCTGGCACAACTGTTTCCAAGGTTACTGTGGCTAATACACTAAGACGTCATGGTTTAAAGTCATGCATGGCAAGGAAGGT
>BRDA01081181.1:5870-28417 GCA_036984385.1 Crenuchus spilurus | reverse complement strand
TCTCATATTCTAGTGATTAATAGTGTTTATTGATCTTGTTTATGGACTAATATCTCCTATTGTAGTGATTAATAGTGTTTATTGAGGTTGTTTATAGACTAATATCTCCTATTCTAGTGATTAACAATGTTTATTGAGGTTGTTTATAGACTAATATCTCCTATTCTATTGATTAATAGTGTTTATTGAGGTTGTTTATAGACTAATACCTCCTATTCTGTTGATTAATAGTGTTTATTGAGGTTGTTTATTATTCTACTACAGGTGTGTTGTTATGGAATATTTGAAATGTGAAACGATTAGAGAAGTGAGGAAAAAAAGAGAAATGAAAGAGGGTAAGGAGGGAAGGACAAAACTGTAATAATGACAATGATGGTGAAGATGTTAAAGAACATTTTGTGTGCTCTTGTGTGGTGAAATATTTTAGACTGAATTTAAACTGGCAGTATACATCTATGATGATGAAAATAATAGAGGAGAAGGTGAAGAAGATGCAGTTACAATAATGATAAACAAGTACACAAAATACACAGCAGTCGAAATGTTTGAAACATTTATTCAAATATGAAATTAATAATGCACTCATTAATCAAAGATCACGTGCTGTTTTTCCAAAGCAGGTGTGTTAACAGGTTCCAAAATCATTTAAGACAGGAAATCTACAGCACCCCCTTGTGGTTCAAACCTGTATGACATTTTCAGAACGAATATGAATATTAGGCTGCAAAAGAAACACACTGACTTGTAAATCAAGAAGATTTATATTTTAAGATGTTGTAGGTGTCCTGAACCATTAATTAGATAGATTAGATCACAAAATGGTACATCAGTGTGTTATAGCTTCACAATAACACAGTATAATACAATAACTCTCAAAAATCATAATCACATTTTTACAAACTGAATACTGAAGGGAATATTCATGGTGCTTTTGGATTTCTTAATCATGTACAAATTAATTCCCCATGATCAGCACCCACTGTCCATCAGTCAGAGCCTCCATTCTGTTCAAACATACCATGTACTGTACATTAGGGTGGGCCAAAATGTTAGACTTCCAAAAAAACAAACTGCAACCCGCTAATTTTAATCTCCTGCTGGAATGAACAACGTGGAGAGAAAATTTTAAAATGACTTAATATTTAGTGTATTTAGACTCAATGAAAGCAAAGAGTCTTATATAAGTGATTATTAGTTTATACAGACATCATAACAATCAGTACAAAAAACAACAACAAACCATTTTATTAACTGTTGAGTAGAGGTGCAGACTCACTATGACTGACTGAGTCTGTGAGTCATCAACAGCATCACAAACACTTGTTCTGTAAGTCAACATGTGAGATGTGATGAATATTTAATATTAAAGCATAAAAACAGAAAGTCAGTAACTGTTGAGGTTACAGTAAGTAAACTAACAAAACTAAGCAGAAGTGTTTACAGTCACTGACCTTCTGTTAGTCAAAGTTACATTTACACTCAATCTGATTTAGTTTAACCTCAAATATCAACTTAAACTGATAAAAGTGACACTTTTACACAGTTGTAGCATTAAATGGAGGGTGAGAGGAAATAAAATAGTCAGGCGCACTCTGGACCACCCTAGTGCACATTTTATTACTGAGACTATCTCACACTAATAAAGAAAAAGTTGTACCTTATCCATGTCAAATATATAACATTTGTACATCTTTTACCTCTCAGTGCTTACTTTATTTAGATGGATTTAGTGTATTTTTCATTCCCATCTTTGGATCTCTGGGTATTCCTGTAGATGTAAAGTATTATATTATTAAATGCAGTGAATGTGAGCACACTGAACAACATTACTCATGCAGATATGCCTTCCCAAATCATGAAATGGTGATGCAGCTGTTTAAAAGGTGGCCATTGATCTATTTTTGGAATGTTATGATCAAATTAGAATTTATTATTATTAAGCAAGTGCTCGTTTTTGTTTTGTTTTATTGTGAAGGAAATCATTTTCTAAAAGAACTGTAAGTGTATTCAATTCACACCCTGATGTCAAGCTAATGGGCTGGAGTTCTCAAAGTCCTGAGCAGCTCAACATGTTCCTAATGAACATAACCGCGGAAATCCAGCATCAGGTAGTCCTTCAGAAAAGTGGGCAGGCCCAGTCTGGGCACCACTTTGGACACACGGCTGTCCAAGTAGGTGCGTAGCTGGTGGCGAGCCAGGTGCTGCAGGGAGCGAGGAGTCTGAGCCAAGGCAAACACAGACTCATAGAATTCTTGATGTTTCTGCAGAAGAACGCAGGAAAAAGCACACCGCTGAAATATGTGGATAAAATCAGAGCAATCCACCGTTTCCACACTCAACTGAAATATGGAGTCTGACACACTGCAGTAAACATCAGTTTAGACATGACTGCAGACAAATCAAATAAAAATGTCCAACGATTTCCTAATAACATACTGAACTTACTGATGATCTTACATTGCACCCTTCAATCATACACTACTAAACATTTGTTGCCGTGTTCTGTGACTGATGCTGAACAGTTTTTCACTGGAAAACTAAAAGACAGACTCCAGATGTGTGTTCTATTCTCACCTGGAACACCTCTGGGGGAACTGCTTCTACCCATTGGTCAGTTACCTTGATGCGGCTGTATGCATTCAGCAGCACTTCTATTGTACGTGGAGACACACAGCAGTACTTCAGTACCTGGTCAAAAAGTTTACACGAAAGACATTATTATGCATTTGTCTCAAAATGAGTATGTCTGCAACGCAACCGTTAATGCTCAAGTGATGCACCAGAACAAGACCTTCAGTAATTAAGATTAAGATCTTAATGTGATTTGACCTCCGCATTTAACCCATTTGTGCAGTGAAACACACACACACACACACACACACACACACACACACACAAGTGAACACACTAGGCTGTGAGAATTTGTGTCTGAAGTGGTGGGCAGCCCTTATCCACCGGCGCCCGGGGAGCAGTTGGGGGTTAGGTGCCTTGATCAAGGGCACTTCAGTCATGTCCTGTCTGAGGATCGAACCAGCAACCTTCTGGTCACAAGACCAGATCCTTACCACTAGGCCATGGCTGCCCCCATGCTAATTCTTTTTCTACACAACATTATTTACACTTTGTGATATGCAGGTCAGGATTTCAGATATTAGAATGATAACTGTGCTCATTACAGCAAAGTAGTAGCTAGCCAGAAAAGACCAGTGTGAGGAACTGTAATAGTTTGAGATTGTACCACCTGAATAAATCATAAACAGTAGGGTGAATTAGCCAGTTGTGGGGCAACTTTACACTTCAGACTTCTGGAACTGTAATATGAAGCCAATACATTTGGGAAGACATGTAGGTTTTTATTTTATTTTAACCTAATTTCCCCCCAATGTATTAGTAGCCAGTCAACCCACCCACTGGCCAGGACTCTTGTAACACTTGTAATGTCCCTGACTCTGGGAGGGTGAAGACTAGCACAGGCCTCCTCTGATACAGGTGAGCTCAGCCACCTCCTCTTACCCAAATTGCCAATACATCACCACCAGGCGGACAACACACTCTGGCTGTTGATGGCAAGCAGCATGATCAGGATTTGAAAAGTTTTTTTTGTGTTGCCCAGAGATTCATAGACTTTAATTTGTTTGAACAAGACCTACATCACATTAATCATAGGAGCTCCATGTTAGGCTAGTTCAGCCAATACAGTGTCGATTATTCATAACCATAATTCAAATCAAAAGGCCATCATTATTTTTGGGCTTTCGTGAAAGTGTATAAATAATGAACATAATTCAGATACATTGGCAAGTCAATACACATGTTGATAATCACTTGCTGTTTGAAATTGACCTAAAATGTGAAATTTGGGAAACACTAGCTTCTCCTACATCATGACTACAGTGGCAGCTTCCACCTGGAGTGATATTCCCACCTGTTTTGGAAAGGGCAGAGGTCGGAGGGCATATTTCTGGGGGAGCACAGAGCAGAATAATTAAGCACTTGGCTTGATGAACAGATTGGGCCCCCCTCTGGGGGATTGTCGAGAACTTCTGCAATTAGTGCTAATTAATCTCCTATTAACATTTGCCTCGTTAAGACTCAGGCAATTTATCTGGCACAAGTGGGATTCGCTGGTTATACAGTACAGAGTGAACTGAGCAAAGCATTTAAAATAGAACCAAAAAAACAGCCGTAACATGTAATACTTTAGTAGTTTAGTTCTTGCTCTCCAAAACCACTTCATACATATATTGTAAATAACTTTGGATTTAAAAATAAATGTGTCTAGAATGATGAACAGGACCTAAAGAGATTCTAAAATGGCCAAACATTTGACAAAAATAATGCTATAATTAGAGTATTATACAAAACTTAATCTAAATCTTAGTTTCTTACAGTTATCATTACATGTTTGTATGTACATATTTGTACATGAGCATACATATTCATTGTATATTCAACTTATATGTATTTGCATATTAATTTATATATAGACTCTGGATATGCAGTTCATCGTTATACAGTTGTTATTGGCTGCTCAGCTACTTTGCACATCAGGTCACTTTTCACTTTTACACCATGTAAGTGTTATTAACTACATCTCTATTATATTGTGTCTGACATCTTTATTCTATTTAACTTATTTTTAAGCTACTGAATGTCATAATTTCCCTTGGGATCAATAAAGTATCTATCCATCCATCCATCCATCCATTCATAGATCCATTCATCCATCAGTTCACATAATTCTAGAGTTTTCAATATTAAATAAAAGTAGTAAAACTAAAAAAAACCTTTTAGCTAAGAGATATTTTGAAATCCACAACTGTTATTATTGTATGTAAAATTACTACATTTGTACAAATGGGAAGTCCACACATTTATCCATGTACTATTACAGTAAAATCACCTACATGGCTGAACACATCAAGTAAAGGTCATATAATGTAACTGTTTCTACTTTTAAATAACAGAATGAAGAGGATAATAAATTCATAGAAAGAGTGTATGTACACATATGTGAATGCACACACACACACACACACACACACAGTTCTTTTAGACTATGTTAAAAAAGGCCAGACCATTGGTTGGGCCTGTTCTGTAGTTCATGCCCAAAGCTACACTCACCTTTGACAGCGCTCCCGGCCACACTCTGATAGATCCATAGTTTAGCAGGGCCTGTACTATCCTCTCAGGCTGGTGCTCAGTCTTATAGGCCACCATCTTCAGGATGTTATGCATAGGGGCCTCCCCGCCGTAGTCCATGCTGTTGACAGAGGCGCCCCTTAGCAGCAGCAGCTCCACCACGTCTGGGTTGGCATTCTTGCAGGCCATGTGCAGGGGTGTCTGCTTGTCAGCATCACCTGTTTGCACGTCTGCTCCAGCCTCCACCAGCATCTGGCACACCTGGCTGTAACGTTCCAGGGCAGCCACCTCCTGTGGCTGTGAGCAGGCAGAATTGAGCGGCGTGAGACCCTCGTCGTTCTGCCGTTCCAGAGCCGCTCCGTGCCGCAGGTACAACTCCACATGTGCTGGGAGGCCATGACGTGCTGCTACATGCAGTGGTGTGTCATTCTCGTCAAGGCTGCGGCCATTGATAGCACCACCGAACTGTATGAGATGTTTAGCACACCTGTGTGACACCAAGAGAATTAGAGAAAAATAACGTGAATAGTACTATATTCATAGAGCCAACACAGGAATAGGTATAAAAGCCCTTATAATGACTTAAGTGGCTTAAAGGTTAAACTAGCAGGAAAACGAGGGGAAGGAGGTGTGAGATGATGCTGCTACTCTCTCTCTAAGCATCCACAGCCCTTGAGTAAGACCCCCTTATGTAACCCCCAACTGCTCCCTGAAGCAGCCTTTATGGATGTGAAAGCTGGACTGCAGGACTATTGATGCCTTTGATGTTGTTGAAGACTTTTCAGCAAAGAAAACAAAGGAACCAATTCTGACCTCTAACTCAAAGCTCAGGAGAAACTCGAGGTTTCTTATTTTGGACACATTATGAAAAAAAAAACATTTCAGTGGTAACAACAATTATGGTTCAGACAGGTAAAAGAAGAAAAGGACAACCAGTAAAAAAGATGGATGGATACAATTACAGCCATTAAGAAGTTTGAATACCCAAACAAAAGACTAGAGACAATGAAACACTGTCCACATGTTCTCCACATGTTCCCCTGCAGTCCTAATGGACCTGACAGTGCAATAGGTAGCATGTAGGCAGGCAGGCAGGCAGGCATAGCTCTTTATTGTAGTGAACACTGTCATACAGTGCTGGAAATGTCATGAAGTGAATTTTAGATTATGTAACAGTGATAACTGAGGCACGCTCTTTGCATTTAATTGGTGCATTTGGTTTAAGTGTCTAAGCTTTTTAGCTAAATTAGCTACAAAGTAAAGAATAAAACACCATACAGGCATTTAGGTGGTTGACTAAATTTGGGGAAATTCTGGCCCTGGAGATCTATGGCCCTGCAGAGTTGAACTCCAAACTTAATCTAACCCCAATTGATACAGGTAAGGTAAGGCTTTCAGGGTCATCCGAATATCAGAGTCAGGGTTAGGTGATCTGAACTCTGCAGTGCGTTAGATCTGGGCATTATAAAATCATATTGATATTATCAGATCATATTACTCATGGTGTCACTGTATTTACAGTATAATCATTATATATTCCACTTACAGACTGTTCTTACAGTGCCACATCCCAGAAATGTCAAATGAGTAATTTATGTCATAATTTAATTAATGTAATGTATTTTATATTTTATATTCATTACCTGTAAAGTGATATTTCAAGCCTTTGTGGTTTACTGTTGAGCAGTTTTTAGACTTATAGCTCCTGACAATCAGAAATCCAGAATCTCAAATTATTAGATTTTTTTATTTAATTGTTAGTAAATTACTATTCCAAAAGTATCAACATTAAAACAAAAAAGGCTGAAATATGTCACTTCACACGTAATGAATAAAAAATGTGACCGTTTATCAATTTAATTAAATCATTAACACAAATGGTCATTTTTGGAATATTCTTTTATTTTATTTTTTATTTTTACCCAATTTTCTCCAATCCAATGACTTTGACTCTAGGACAGTGCAGACACACACAAGCCTCCTCCAATGCATGTGAAGTCAAGCTCCGCCTCTTTTCAAACTGCTGCATTGCAGATGCCTGAGCCAGTCAGTATTACTTAGTAGTGCTGTGTGGAGAACGGCATCTTACCCGCCTGGAGAGAGCCAAACTCACGATCCTCAGATCATAGTGACAGAGCCACTCACACTGAGCCACTCAGGGCTCTGTTTTCAGAATATTCTAACATGGTTATAACTATCAGCACTCACTCTAGAGAGTCCGGCTCTGTGCAGACATGCAGCGGCATGAGTCCGTCCTCGTTGACAGCGTTGGCATTGGCACCATACTGCAGGAGCAGTTTGACACATTCAGGGTGACACTCCTCACAGGCCTCATGCAGCGCGGTGGTGCCCCCGGGGGCAAAATCAACATTGGCTCCCCTTAGTAACAGGTGTCTGAGGCAGTCTGTGAAGCCTCGGCCTGCCGTTATGTGAAGAGGAGAGGTCAGCTCTTGTTCATAGGTCAATGACCACAGCCCTGGGGCACAGAGGGACAAAAAACACTGTTAGCCAACAGCACAGTCACTGTGTCTCAATGGCAGCATTTCATGTGTCCTTATTTTAGCTGTTTGGTCGGTTTAGAATTTTGATGGGGTCATATTTATAGATTAGTATGCTAGCTACTCCAACTAGCCAACAACTTGTGTGTTTTAGCAAATGTGTTGTTCAATATCACTGTGTGAATAATGTTGGCAGGAGAAAGGAATGATGACTCAATAACCTGTTTCATTAGGGTCCATTTTAGTTAAAATGCTGTGCATCTAGAGTGGAAAAGTGCAAAAGTTTGGACACCTCTGTTAAAATGCCAGGTTTTTGTGATTATAAACAAAAAATCTGACCATGATGAATAATTTGAGATATTTAATGTGACCCATTATCTGTACAATTTTATTGAAAAACAGACTGAAATCTTATAGGAAAATAAAAATAAAAAAATGAAAATATTGTTGCATAAATATGGACACCCTCTTTTAACTGTGGGTGTGGCTGTGTTCAGAACAAACTAATCATAATATTAAATAAATGTTAATACACAGCAGCCGTCATTTAAAGTCATTCTGATGAACCCAAATACAGTTCAGCTGTTCTAGTAGATTGTCCTGATATTTACTCACTTACAGCAAAAGCCACAGAGAGCTTATAAAGCATCAAAAGAGCTCACTGCTGAGAGACATCAGTCAGGAGAAGAGGACAAAACATTCACAAGACATTAGATAAACCACAGAACTCAGTGAAGATGGTCATCAAGACGTGTATAACATTTAACACAACAGTGACATCATCAGGAGCTGCACTTCCCTCCTAAACTGATGAAAAGACAAAAAGAAAAGTGGTCCAGGAGGACAAAAGACCTACAGCAACATTAAAGGAGCTGCAGGAGTTTCTGTAAAGTACTGTTTGTGTAGTACATGTGACAGGAATCTCATATATTATTCATATGTCTGGACTGTGAGGGGCAAGACAGAAGTGTTTTCTTACAAAGAAAAACAAAGAAGCTCAGATGTGTTTTGCCAAAATCACATACAAAAACTTGTTCTGGTCTGAAGAGACCAAGGTTGAACATTTTGACCATTTTGGCCATAATTCTAAAAGGTATGTTTGGCGCAAAGTCAACACTGCACATCACATGAAGAACAGCAGACCCACAGTGAAACATGGTGGAGGGAGTTTTAAGCTTTGCGGCTCTTTTCTGCAGAGTCTTTAGACAAAGTGGAGGGAATTATGAACAGTTACAAATATCAGTCAGTTTTAACACAAAACCTTCAGGCGTCTGCTGAAGAGATAAAGATGAAGAGGACTTTCAGCTTTCAGCACAACATCGACCCAAAACAGACCTCCACACTGACAAAAGACTGACTTCAGCAGAAGACCAAAGTTGTGGAGTCAGAGCTCAGACCTGAGTCCAACTGAAAATCTGTGTGTTGACCTGAAGAGGGGTGTACACAGGAGATGTCCTCACCATCTGACAGATTTGGAGAGTTTTTGCAACAAAGGGTGGACAAAGATTGCCAAGTGAAGGCAGTCCATGCTAATAGACCCTTACCCAGAAAGTCTGAATGCTGTTATAAATTCAAAGACCACTTCAATCAAGTATTAGTTTAAAGGGATCTGTATTTTTAGCATTTTTAGCTTTCTTTTGGGCTGTTAAAAATAAGTGCACCTCGTCCATTAAAAAATCTAAATCAGATTACTACCTGCAACTGTTTACAAACTCGGCTTTAAACGTTCAAATTCTGGAAATTCACTCAAAAACAAAGCAGAACTTAATCCCACCCACATATTAGTGAACAATCATCAAATCACTGATCAGATTTAATGAAATAGAAATATTGAATGCCCATTTTGCAGCTGCTTGTAGGCTGGTCAGTTTGACAATATTAACACAGAAATCCTTCTCAATGTAATACATTCACCCCCTGCTGTAAGCCACAGTCTCTTTACAACTCACACTTTCTCTCCACATACAGTAGCTAAAGCCCTCAATGCCGTCAACTCTAGAAAGTGCACAGGACCAGGCAGGTTGGACCCCCTCTCCCTGAAGCTACCCCAGTTATTTCAGATCACATTACACATATTTTTAATCTCACCATTTTAGCAAGCAGAATTCCCACTATCTGGAAAACATCTCATGTAACTCCATTGCACATAGGATGTGATGCCTCAGATCTTAATCATTGCAGACCAATATCTAAATTGTCATGCTTGGTAAAGATCTTAAAATCCTTAGTGAATGATCAACTCAAAACATTTCTGTGTGTAATCTCAGTCCTCACAGAATTCAAGTCCAGTTTTACAGAAAACACAGTACAATCTCTGCTGCTACACTCATTTAAGATAATCTTTTATCTGTCATTGATAAAAAAAAACATGCTGCTATCTTTATTGATCTCCCTAAAGCTTTTGACACTGTTAATCATTCTCTACTTTTAAAAAGTTAAATTAAATCAGATTTCCACTGATTGATTATCTCTCTGATAAACAGCAGTGTGTTGCCCTGGGATAAACTTCATCAGAACCGCTACCTATTACTAAGGGTGTCCCTCAAGGGTCAATTCTTGGGCCAGTATTATTTAATATCTATATTAATGACATCATCACCTCCATTGTCAACTGTAACATTTATATGCTGATGATACAATTTTATGTTGCTCAGCTGACCACATTAGAGATGCTGTGGGGAAATTTCAGTATTCTTTAAATGCCTTACAATCTGCTTTTTACAGCGGTAAATTAATTTTAAATGCAGAGAAAATCAAATGTATGCAGCTTTTATCTGATCATCTAATATTGATTTGAATATTTTTTAAATCACAACCCTGAAGGGATCTGATGTGGAAAGAGTGAAGAATATGCTGACCTTGGCATATGACTAAATGAGAAATGTACTTTTAAGCATCACGTTAACAAACACATTAGCAAATTAAGACAAAAGCAGATTTCTTTTATCGTAACAGATTGTGTTTCCCACAAAACACCAGAAAAAGGATTATTAAAGCAACACTGTTGTCAGTTCTGGACTATGGTGATGTGATATACAGACACACATCAGCTACTACACTTAAACCCTTACTCTTATAAGGCTTGATAAACTCTGTATATCACTCTGCATTAAGATTCATCACTGGTGACCCTACAGCTCACTTCACTGTTTACTATGTGAGAAAATTGGCTGGTCATCTGTAGCTGTGCGTATGGAACACACTGGTTTATTTTTATCTTTAAAGCATTCTCTGATCATATGCCACTGTAGATCAAACCAATGCTTCCAGTGATTGAATCACCTTTCAGGTACTAAAAGTTTTTAGTGAACTGGGAAAATCTACTTTCAGTTCCAGAGCACCAGTGAGCTGGAAATTACTACAGGAAACTCTAAAGCTCTGCTCACTGCTGTCACTTCATCATTTTAAACTCTTAATCTCTAACCACCTGCCAATGTTTAACTGTATTTCTTATTTTTATTTTTTTTCATTATTTTCTTATTTATTTTATTCAGTCTTGTTTTAATAATCCTTTTCCTTTTATTTTACTTATTTCTATTTATTCTTATCATATGAGTTATTTCTGAAGGATTGTTGTTTTTTTGTTTTTATTATATTATTTATTTTCTTAATTAGCTATATTTTTTGTGTTTGACTGCAAATCATTTTTACTATTTATTTGGTTAAAGATTTTTCTTTGAGATCAAATTACCAATTTATTAATTTTACTTTTTTCTTGACTATATAGATTTTTTTTTTCATTTGATGTATTACTTAAGCTACATTGTAAATGAGGGACACCCTCAATGTAACCCATTTAAATAAAGGTGACTGATTCTTTGTTTTTATTTTTCCACCATAAAATATTTCAGTTTATTTTTCAATAAAATTGTACAGATTATAGGTGACACTAAAGGTGAAACAACTTCTCAAATGATTCATCTTGGTCTGATTTTTAAATCACAAATACCTGGCATTTTAACAGTGATGTCCAAACATACATGTCATTGTATCCTGCTGATGTAGGGAACAATGAGGCTCACTACTGAGGCACCTGGTATGTAATATTCTCAGGCAGTCAGCCGAATTGTATTTTATTGTTGATTATGTTGTTAATTTTAAAAAGGGAGCATCCCATGCTAATAGATTTAATAAATCACACTAATATAATCAGTACATATAAGATATTAACAATAACAGTGTAAAACTGGTGTAAGTAGAGGTGGAGCTAAGTTTAGTTTTGGGTGAATCAATACAAAAAAACAAAAACAGAAGTTATAGAAATTTTGAAAATTGCAACAATATTCACTATAGACCTATAATATTCAGCACAGTGTAGTAAATAAGATGTATTTTTAACAGTCAACACTCTTTGGTAAATACAAGCAATTTAATATAACGTGATATTTGTTTAAGTATTTATTGGACTGACCATAAATGTAAAGTTTACAAAAACCAAAGAAATTGACCGTTTCAAATTTCAACTGTGCAGCTTAAAGGGATCTCCTTACATGACATACTGTAGGTAAGCAAAACCTCGGTTTTCTTTTGCCCTGGTTATTGTACAAGGGTGCGTTTCCCGAAAGCGATTGAACTTAACGATTTACGAACAACTTTAAGAACGACGTAACTTTAAGAACGCGATTTTTCCTTTCTTCCAAACTTATTAACGAGTCCATAAGTAGCACTTAGTTGACTCCGCCCTCATGTCTGCGTCAAATAGGCTCGACCAGTCGAAAACTGAATCACCGATTTACATACATTTCTTCATTATTAAGCCACAAACGTATCGTTGTGTAAACAATAATTATAAAACCAAACATCAAAAAGTATTTACACTACATACATGCAAATAAATAAATAAACACTTCAAAAAAATTTCACTTGCAGTTGCTGTCCATCACATGGTTCACTCTTGGTTATGTGTCCTTGATTAATCAGTGAATTTGATTGGTTAAGAGTTGACAAGCTTAGTAGGCCAATTTGTAACCATTGCTTGGGACACAATATATTAATTTACTACGACTGTTACACTGAAAAACCCCCACTGCATTTATGTAATTTATATGTGTATATCAATAAATAATATATTGTACTTTAAGCAAGCTTAGTTTTTTCATTATGTGAAAACAATCATTTCAGCTTAAAAAGTGCATGTATGTGCAGTACTGAACTAAGGACGCTGACTCAAATTTACGTTACACAATTACACTTTCACAAGAAAATTTAAATGTTCATGAATTCTTGTTTAATACACGCGTGTGCTGAGTGTTGAGTTTGTCAAAGGATGATCAGCGCCCTCTTTCGTTTTTCAGACAGAACTGCACGCGAACTTGGCCAGTTACGAGAGGGTCAGACCACTCGTAGATTTACAAACGAGTTTAAGTACGACGTGGGTTACGAAGGCTTTCAGGAAACACTCGTAAATTTAAGAATGTTTGTAAGTACAAGATTACGAAGTACTAGCATTAAGAATGTTTTGGGACCTAAGTTCGGTTATTGGTGACTTTTTTCGGGGAAATTTTGTTGCAGTTATTGTTCATCAGCCCGGTTTTCATTGCCATGCCAATGTGACTCGCCACCAATTTCATGAAAACAAAGCCTCCACCCAAGCATTCCCCATTCATTCAGGCTTTGTTTCTCTCGTTGATAACACTCAAAATAAACTAAAACATGTCACACTAAAGCAACGGTGTACAGCGCTACCGCCTGAAAACAAATAGCGGCTGACAATCTCAAGCATATGTGTAAAAAACAAAGGCTGTCAGCTGGACCACACTAGCACTCTCTACAACAGAGTGTAAACCTGTAAGAGTGATGTTAAATGTTCATTTATCCATTTCATTAGTCTTTTGTATTTATTTCTCATTGTGTTCTGTATGTAAAACTATAGTTATTCTATATAAAATGTATTTCTGTTAATATTTTGAAGTGTCTGGAACAGATTAATTGGATTTAGAATATTTATTATGGGAAGTATTGCTTCAGTTATTGTTTGTTTTGGTTATCATCAGACACTTTAGAACAGATTAATGATGAAAACAGAGGTTCCACTATATTTAAATCTTACAATAACAGACAAATAGTTATCACACTACATTATGGTATTATATAGGACAAAATAGTACAAGCATCTTTTGGCACACAGACCATAAACAAATTTACCTCTGCTCAATAACATAAAGGTAATATGCTATCATAAAACCACTTTATAACATATATAGCATATCTGCAGTATAGAGACTATATACTAATATCTATATCTAATTGACTCTGTTATTTGAGATTCTGTTCTGTATACATGTTTGTGACCTACTCAGCCCTCTGTAGTTGAACCTGAAGTTCTTCCACTCCTCTATGTCACTGGTGTCATAAATAGCATCCAAAAGATGTGCATATTCAGGGTCATCAATGATGCTGATCACAGTGACTTCATCTCCAACCAAGAGTGCATTCCAGAACTGAAGGATCAACCCCGAAGCCTGAGCAGTCGCAATCACATCATTGCGATATTTCTTCTGCTTCCGGAACTTAATTTTTGGCCCCATGTCAACAAAGAAAGAGTATCCTCGCTCAAGGTCTCATAAAGCTAACTGGAGAGAATCCAACTTCTTCCTTCAGGAGACTTCAGGGAACCAACCCGTCCTGTTTGGATGTTGTTTTTTCCAGTGAGAGACTTGTTTCTCCTGGGTAACGTTTGGAAAGTCTGGGCTTGTTTGTCTGGGCATGAGCTATTTTAAGGAAAGCTCACTGATATATGATCATTCAGATACCATAGAGGCATCTGCAGCTGATGAAATCTGTGTGCTCACATATCGGACTATTACATTTTTAAACATAGCCCAATAATAATGACTCAGTCCTGCTGTAGTAACTCAATTATTATTATTATAATGCTAAATATTATTTTAATGATTATTATTATTATTATTATTATTATTATTATTATTATTATTATTATTATTATTATTATCATGAGCTACATACTGAACAACAGTAACAAGCAAAAGCTTGCAATGTCACATTATTTGAATATAAAATATATGTTTAAGATTAAAAGTTTTAAATTATGGACAAAAATGACAATATTCTAAACTTTTGTATGTCACGAGTATGTACTACATACTTTTATACATACATAATATTCTAAACTTTTGTATGTAGCTCATGATGTACTTAATGTTCCTTTTGTGACTAATAGAAATGATGGGTGGAAATGTGGCACTTGGTCACATGGCAAAAAATTGATTAATGAGTGATTAAAATGATTAACTGTGAGTCAGCTTACACACGGAATAAAATCTCACTAATGTGTTACTGAACCCATTAATATTTTTTTTGGCAATTTTATCCCTTTCCCAATATAGTAGTAGCCAATTAGCCGATCCCATCCATTAAGAGTCTCCCCATCAATTTGCACTGTTCTTGACTCTAGGAGGGTGAAGTCAAGCACAAGCCTTCTCTGTTGTGTGTCATACAGCCACCACCTCTTTTTGAACTACGACTGATACACCATCACTAGGGAGCCAACGCGGTCAGAGGAAAGCGCAGGATTCCCAGCTCTGAATGGACCAATCAGTAGACGCCTGAGCCAGCGGACATTAGAATGGGTGAGTGATAGGGAGAGAGAGAGTGAGAGCGCCATCTACCCACCCAGACAGAGCACAAACTATTTTTGCTCTCTTGGGCCATCTCAGCCTGCTGAGCCACTCAGGGGACAGGATATTTTGCTGTTTCATGTAAAAAAACGTTTCTCTCTTTTTTAAATTAACACATTCTGTGATCTTCCCCATTTAAGTAACTGAGAGTGTTTGGCCTGCAGCCTGTCCTGGTTATGGCTGTAATAGTTGAAAACCCTGCCCAACACCTGGTGAAGGAATAGGGGGACTCACCATGACCCTGACAAGGATTAAATGTTTAAGAAGATGGATGGATGGATGCTTGGCCTACATGTAATGTAATATTTATCCCCCAGAAAAATGAGTCATAGACCATTAAATATTTGTTTATTCATTCATTCATTCATTATCACACCCGCTTATTCCTTATCAGGGTCGCGGTTAGTCCCCTACCCCTCACTGGGCGCAGAGCAGGGCATTACATTAATCAACTAAGCCCAGGACAGGGCACCAATCCATTGTTGGGTGACACACACACACACACACACACACACACACACACACACACACACACACACACACACGCATACAGACAATTTAGATTACCCAATTCACCTGATCCCCATGTTTTTGGACTGTGGGAGGAAACCAGAGTCCCCGGAGGAAACCCACACAGCTTGAATTTCAGCTTGAAAAATTTCCCCGAAAATAAAGTCGACAATAACTGAATTGTATGATAACCAAGGCAAACGATAAGTGAGGTTCCACTGCATAAATCCTCAAGCAGTCAGAATATACTCAGCTTATCTCATTAAAGACATCCAACGAGAGTTTTTCATAATTGGACAATAGCTTCTACTCCACTGACTGCTTCAACCACTCCAGCTCCATACCCAAAATCCAAAATAAAAGACCTCTGTCTTACCTCTCACTTTCCCATCTGAGACCCAGCGCATAGCTCCTCCTTCAGGCTGGATGACCATGGTGGCTGATGAGCCTTTGGGGAAGAACTCCTTCAAAGCCTCCAAGTCTCCAGTGTACAGAGCATTTTGCACCAACAAGTCACGGCACAACACTGGGGCGATTTGTTCTGGACGGGTCTGTCTGGTGACCCTGGCTTTTTCTCTGGCCTCTTTCCTCAGTAGATAACAGCTGAGTACTGGATCCACCAGCTGCCTCTGATAACGCCGTCTCTCCAGCAAGTCCCTGTCCTGTTCCAGAGAGCGCAAGGCTGTGGGGGTGAAGGCAAAGCTTCCGCAGGACATACTCAAGAATCACAAAGAGACCCCACCAAGGAATCGTTGACCTTGCCTTATCTTCTCTTTTTTCAAAGCCTCTTGTTTAGCAGTAAAGAGAAGTTTTGAGATGGTCTCCTAAATGCTCATGTGCACCCTGCTCTCTCATCTCAGCACAAGCTCAGTAAGTTTGTTTTGATACTCAGTCTCAGCTGGGCCTTGGGACTCGTGAGCAGAAATCTATTTTTACTGTGATCACATGAGCACTGCATTCCAGCTTTAGACCTGCAACAGCTGAAACCATGTACTATATGAGCACATGGGCATTTTTACACTTTTACTAAGGATAGAACAATGCATTAATCTGTACGAGGCTCATGATATTATCATCATGCCTGTGAAAATAGCTGCAGATTAATTCTGAGTCATGGCTGGTCAATGAAAGATGAAGATCTGGTCACTAATGTGATAGAAAAGGTTTTGCTCTGGTATAAAGTAAAATTGGGAAGTTATTTAGAGTGAAGTGGACAGAATTAAACATACGAGGAAGTACTGTAATATTAATTTATCAACAAATGTCATATTAGTGAATCAGTCCTTTGTTTCAACTGAGAAAATCACTGGGGTCTCTCTCCCATCTCTCTCAGACATTTACAACAAGCGCTGCGTCCTGAAAGCTCTCAGCATTGTGGAGGACCCATCACATCCATCACATGGTCTCTTCACCTGCTGCCTTCTGGTAGAAGATACCACAGCAGTCAGAGCCTCACTGCTAGACTGTCCAACAGTGTCATCTCTCAGACTGTCAGACTCCTTAACACACACAGTCTGACTCTCAGAGACTAAACATCACTGCACGTTTACACACTGTACTATAAAACTGCTGCTATAAACTCTGTGATCTGAGCTAAATATCACTCAGTACCACATACTGACCCACATCACACTGTCCTTCATCCTGTAATGTGTCTTAATCTCGTTACACAAGCAGTGTTGTGTACTGTTTGTATATGTTAGGGCTTGTAGTTGTTGTATGTCTTCTGTTTGTTTGTGTTGCACGTGTGTTCTGTGTTGCACCTGGTCCTGGAGGAACATTGTTTTATCTCAATATGTACTGTACTGTATAGTGGTGCTTGAACGTTTGTGAACCCTTTATAATGTTCTATATTTCTGTATAAATATGACCTAAAACATCTTCAGATGTTCACAAAAGTCCTAAAAGTAGATAAAGAGAACCCAGTTAAACAAATGAGACACAAATATTATACCCAGTCATGTATTTATTGAGGAAAACCAAACTTTCAATACCACTATACCCAATAAAACCACTTGAACTTGAACTTGAACTGATACAATCAGGTAAACAATTTTTCTAGAAAAGTGCTTATTTAATCTAAAACCATCATTTTGTTTGATTAATTAAAACAGACTTTTAATACTACAAAACTTTACAACAAATCAATTATGATAAATATGATAAATGAGGGGCCCCGAGTGGCTCAGCGAGCAAAGACGCTACCACTATGACCCGAGGATCACGAGTTTGAATCCCGGTCATGCTGTTTGTCATCAACAGCCGGGGCCCAAGAGAGCAAAAAATTGGCAGTGCTCTCTCTGAGCGGGTAGATGGCGCTCTCACTCCCTCTATCACTTTCACATTGCAATGTCCGCTGGCTCAGGCGTCTACTGATTGGTCCATTCGGAGCTGGGGACCCTGTGTGCCTTCCTCTGAGCGCGTTAGGCTCTCCAGTGACGGTGTATCAGCGGTGGTTCGAAAAAGAGGTGGTGGCTGCATCACACGCAGCGGAAAAGGCTTGTGCTTGCCTGCACCCTCCTAGAGTCAGGGACATTGCAAAGTGATGGAGAGAGGCCTAACGGAGGGGATGGGCTAATTGGGAAGGGGATAAAAATTGGCAAAAACCTAGACATAAAAAATAAAATAAAATAAATAAATATGATAAATGTTTCAGTTCAGACTAAAAAATCTGGGTTTTTAGAAGTGCAACATGTGAGATTTTATTGCAAGACATTTGATGGTTGGAAATGATTCTGTTTATTGTTATGTGAGTTATGTTAATTATGTGAGTTATGTGAGTTATGTTAATTATGTGAGTTATGTGAGTTATGTTAATTATGTGAGTTATGTTAATCATGTGAGTTATGTTAATTATGTTAATTATGTGAGTTATGTTAATTATGTGAGTTATGTGAGTTATGTTAATTATGTGAGTTATGTTAATCATGTGAGTTATGTTAATTATGTGAGTTATGTGAGTTATGTGAGCTTTGTGAGTTATGTGAGTTATGTGAGTTATGTTAATTATGTGAGTTATGTGAGTTATGTTAATCATGTGAGTTATGTTAATTATGTGAGTTATGTTAATTATGTGAGTTATGTGAGTTATGTTAATTATGTGAGTTATGTGAGCTTTGTGAGTTATGTGAGTTATGTGAGTTATGTTAATTATGTGAGTTATGTGAGCTTTGTGAGTTATGTTAATTATGTGAGTTATGTGAGCTTTGTGAGTTATGTGAGTTATGTGAGTTATGTTAATTAAGTGAGTTGTGTGAGTTATGTTAATCATGTGAGTTATGTTAATTATGTGAGCTTTGTGAGTTTTGTGAGTTATGTGAGTTATGTTAATTATGTGAGTTATATGAGTTATGTTAATTATGTGAGTTATGTTAATTATGTGAGTTATGTGAGTGAGGTAGGAAAGGGAATAAATGGTTTGGTGGTTAAGGATCTGGTCTTGTGACCAGAAGGTTGCTGGTTTGATCACCAGGCAGGTCATGACTGAAGTGCCTTTGAGCAAGGCACCTAACCCCCAACTGCTCCCCGGGCATGTGGATAGGGCTGCCCACCACTTCAGACACGTGATCTCACAGCCTGGTGTGTGTGCTTCACTGCACGGATGTGTTACATGTGGAGGTTAAATTCTGTTGTGTGCATCACTCTGACAAAAGAGTGAATCTTAATCTAAACTTCTCAGACAAAAGTTGAATGATGAGTAATGATTGGTCAGTGACAGATGTAGTCACTCATGTTGTTTCTGAAAAATTATATGAGAAATGAGTAATGTAGAGTGACGTGTACAAAGCTAAAATATAAGAGGCACCACTGTAATGTTCCTTTATCAGCCAAAGTCACATGTGTAGTGAAATCAGCTGATATAATTACCCAATTTTTCCAGGAAAGTCTCTTTTTGGTTTCCATCTAAAACCACTGCTTTGTTTGATCCATATGTTAACGACACTGATGATTTGAATGTATATAATATATATGCCATTGATTGTGTTCTGCAGAGCAGTAATAGCTGTCATATTGACTGAAGGCATCAAAGAGTTCCGACTTTGCAAACACACATTACTGGCGAGGGAGAGAGAATGGCAAGATTGTTTTTGCTGCTGGAGTACATCCTTTTAAATGATACGCATAATGAGTTTATAATATGCATCTGGGCTACCTCCTCTCTACTTTGATGTCTTCCAAATGGCCCGGGTGTCATCAGCAAAACATGTAGGCACTTTCCCGCCCCATTGCCTCCCAAATGTATTTTAAATATCATTCCTCGTAACGCAATTATTTAAAACGTTGAACTAAACACTTACTAATGGGGGAAAAGAGACAGCGACTTCCACAAATTCATTTCTCAAATGGTGGACATTCAATTTTTGTGGAGACAGGGACTTTCTCGACCAAGAAAAGACGAGGGGGGGAGAAAGTGCATTGAATCAGCACTCCTCTCACTCATTCGTCTTACTCCCAGCAGACAAGACACACACAACACACACACATACAATCAAGTGCTTCTTTCTCCCTGCAGAATATGCATACACACACACACACACACACACACACACACTCGGTCCCTGTAGGTGAAAGAGGCGAGATAAACAGAGATCTGGCCATCTGTGAGCTTCTATGGTCAAGCAGGCCTCTGACTGGACTGGAAACAATCTAATGATCACAACTCTCATCAATACAATTAGGCAATTAGTTCCTGCTGATTATCTCCCACTTATTGCCGACTTGACTGCTGTGCCTGCCATTAAAATTAAAGGCAAAAAAAGGAAATACATGTAGGCTCATCTCGTTGGCATGCAAAGACAGTAGTAATAACAAACTCGCTAATTAATGACACATTGGTAGGAGGGGAGGACTTAGCAATGCAAGCTAATTGGTTGAGACTAATTTATGAGGCAATAACATTGCTTTTAGTGCAATAACTGACATCCTTTTTTCTCATTCAACTGCTGTCATTGTGTCCAAGGACCGATCATGAACAGTCATCATGACATTTGTGCAGACACTCATATACAGAGCAGCTAACAACTTCAGCCATATTACATTTGTAGGTAATGCAGTGTTAGGAGTCTTACACAAGGATGAGTGTGGTGTACTTGTCCAGGCTGGGGGTTCAACATGGGGGAACAGCATTATTAGCCTCTACACACTATGCCAAATAAAATTAGATTACATTTGCACACAATGAAATTTGACCTCCACATGTGACTCATTCGTGCAGTGAAACACACACTAGTCAACACACTAGGCTGTGAGATCATGTGCCTGAAGAGTGTCCAGGGAGCAGTTGGGGGTTAGGGACCTTGCTGAAGGGCACTTCAGTCATGACCTGCTGGGGAATCGAACCAGCCACCTTCCAGTCACAAGATCAGATCCCTAAACCCCAGACCACGGCTGCCCCTAATCAGAGGTGTCAAGTAACAAAGTACAAATACTTTGTTACTATACTTAAGTAGAAATTTTGGTTATTTATACTTTACTGAGTAATTATTTTCAGACGACTTTTTACTTCTACTTACTTATATTTTCATGTAATTATCAGTACTTTCTGCTCCTTACATTTTAAAAACAGCCTCGTTATTTCTACATATTTCATTTCATTGTCATCATTTAAAAAACATCCTGTCCAGATAAACTGAGTAATCCAGAAAGAGTGAATGTGACTGTGGTTGGATGAGATACCCTATTGGTACCTGCACGTCACGTGTCTCGTCACTCTCCAGTAAGCTCAGTACCACAAGGCAGTGTTATTAAGGCAGCACTTGAAGTTTCCAACTCGTACCTGTGGATCAAATATCCTCCAAAAGCAACAGAAAGAGATGAAATGTAATCCTCAAACAAGTCGGTTTGCATTGTTTTTACCAGGATAACAAAGGAATAAATAATAATGTTGCTTAGCATAACAGGCTACGCTAAGAAAACTGTGCTACCTTAAAATACTGTCCAGACCTCCTCAGGGAAAAGTAATGGAGTACAGAGTAAATTTGCAATCAGGGAAAGCAATCGATTGCCAGAAAAATAAAGGATTTACTCTAAATACTAAAATAATGCTCCTAAATAACCTAGAAGAACATAAAACACAAAATAGTGATATAATTGCTATTAAATATACATTTACATTTACTACCAGTCTACAGAAAAGCTTTTTCCCACATGCCATCACTCTCCTGAACAGTTGACACTATCACAATATATCACTATAGCCTCTGGTCTCTACCTCTCTGCACTTAAAACACAACTACACACTACCTGCACTGTGACTTTTGCACAATATGCTGCAACCAGCACCTTAATATACTTGCATTATGTACATTTTATAATTTATATGACCACTGTGTGCGTGTGTGTGTGTGTGTGTGTGTGTGCCTTGTGCTAACCTCTGCACTATGAGCCTGTAACCAAAAGCAAATTCCTTGTGTGTGTGAGCATACATAGCCAATAAAGTCTGATTCTGATTCTGATTTTGATTCTGATTTAGTGCAAAATGTTTTCATTTTTAAGGGACATATATGCAGCTGAAACAGGAAGCCAGTACATCCCAAAAAAATTCAACATTACCATTTTAATATAACATTATAGTCATTACGGCTTTTAGAAAAAAAAAAAGATTTTCGGCATTACTGATATTACAATATAATTTTACCATTACAACTTAAAAAAACCCTACATGACCGAAGGACAAAGTCGACGTATATACAGGGAATTTTTACTTTTGTAAAACGTGATTTAGTCTTAGTTTTAGTCTTAGTCTTAGTCTGAAATAACC
>BRDA01081180.1:0-18654 GCA_036984385.1 Crenuchus spilurus | reverse complement strand
CATTATTTGAGTGACGTGGGGTGATATTGTGGCTCTCTCCTTGACTTTGATCTGTCAATATGGCTCTTTTGAAAAAAATTGTGAGGATCACTGCTGTGGTTACTCCAAGAAGTTATTTTGATGATCATGCCTGTATGGGGGCAGCCATGGTCTAGTGGTAAGGATCTGGTCTTGTGACCAGAAGGTCGCTGGTTCAATCCCCAGACAGGACGTGACTGAAGTGCCCTTGAGCAAGGCACCTAACCCCCTAACTGCTCCCCGGGCGCCGGTGGATAAGGGCTGCCCACCGCTTCGGGCACAAATTCTCACAGCCTAGTGTGTTCACTAGTGTGTGTGTGTGTTTCACTGCACGAATGGGTTAAATGCGGAGGTCAAATTCCGTTGTGTGAAAAATCACATTGGCTAAATTGGTTGATCTTAATCTCTTATATACATATTTTTCTCTTTAGACAATGTTTAGACACTCTCTCACTCTGATACAAATGGAAACTCTTCCATATATACAGACGATGATACTGTAGTATTGAATTATGAAACAAATATTTATCAATTAGTTTTTATTTCATTTTCAAAACAAACCTCAGCCCCACTATTAGATGACAGAATACTTGAATGAATGTGTTTAAGCTTTAGTTCAGTCAGTGAAGGATGTGTGGTACACTCTCTCCTATCCTACCATCACACCTTCTATGATAGAGACTAATGAAAAACCTTATGTTATTATCACATCCACACTCTCCCCCCCAATGAGAGACCATCTCTTTCTCTCTCTGGACCAAATCACACTGTCTGTTGGCCCCAATTTTGCACAAAATATTGCTGTGACACTCAGTTTGTCCATCAGATTTCCCTTCTTCTTTCTCACCTTCCTACACTATCTTTCCTCTATGTGTCTGTTTCTCTAGCTAGCTCTATAATGACCTGATTTCTCTTCCTCTTTTCTCTCCGTCTCTCTCTCCTGTGATTTACAGGCTGATGGACACAGTTCAGAGCAGTGTGTTCTTATGTAATGAATGAATCAGACATGCTATACATATGACACAGTGGCTGCTGCTTTCACAGCTTTCTAAATCTCATTTACACTTTTTACAACAGTCAGAAGATGGAGCAAGAGAGAAAGAGATAAAAAGAGAGAGTGAGTGAGTGAGGCAGAGAAGCAGAAAGAGAACAAGAGCGAGGGAGAGAAAGAATGAGAGAAAGTGAGATGTGGAGAGAGAACGAGAAAGTGGGGAGATGTAGAAAGAAAATGAGAAAGCAGGAAGACGGAGAGTGGCTGAGACATTTCATTTCTCTCAACCTGTTTACTCAACAGCCCAGAAAACAACCCTTTTACAACTCCTCCACAATTTGCTCAGGTTTCTCTTCTGTTTCCCTCCTTTCTTCTTTCCTCCTGACCTATATGAATCATCACTGGTTCATTCTTTCAGTCAATGCTTATCTAACCAGCTGAAAGTACTAGAGTGCATATAAAAGTGTATTTAACTGCCTGAAGGTCAACAACTCAGTGACACTGATGAGTATTGTGCAGAATTACTCTCTATATATAAACAAAGGATCGTCCGCCCAAAAACACGTCTGACGCTGATCTTGATATTGAATTTCTGAAATGTAGCCACATTATTAACATGCAGTATTTATGTAACAATGTCACAGTGACATCAAAACTTTTGTTGCTTTTATCTTGTGATAACAGGAACAGTCTTAAATGAACTGGAATCACGTCTTGTTACATTAACATACAACAAGAAGCATGTTTTTTCCTTCTCTTTTAAGTTACATTTCTGAGATACGAGTATTTAATGTGTGTGAATGTGTGTATGTATGTAAAGTCACTAGGAATATGCCACTATGAATATGAAAAACTGAAAGGGGTGTTTTTTTATATACACACAAATAAATACAGAAAGAGATTGTATACAGCAATACACACTAATGTTTGTTTCTGTTAGTTGTAGGGACTCTTAATTCATATCCTGTAGATTTCCCCAAACCTTAGCTATAACTACTACAGTGGTAACCCTACTTACGAGTTTAATCCGTGCAGGAGCTGAGCTCGTTAGCTGGTTTGCTCGTTAGCTGGATGCATTTTCCCCATAAGAATACATGTAAAACTGATTAATCCATGTCAGCCGGCCAATATACAGTATACTTTAATATGCTAACTAACGTGTTTATATGGGTTTTTAAAACATAAACAAGACGACGACGACACTTGTGTAGGCTGGCCGCTAATGAGAGGGAGACCGACGGTGCTCGTGTAGGCTGGCGGCTGCATGGTTACACTTATCATATGAAAATTAAAAGTAAAATGTATCTAACTTTCTTGTTCACTACCTTTTGCTACCTTAGTGTCGCTTTCACTAGCACTTTCATTTTTACTGGGCAGCGACCATTTTTACCTCTTCTTCTACGCTAGCATCTAGGAGATGCTACTACTGCAGCGCCCCTAGTGGTTTGGCATACTTGAAGAAATTTACGCTACTCGTTAGCTAGAATTTTACTCGTTACCTGGAACAAAAATATTCCGAGATCTCGACTCGTTACCTGGAATACTCGTTAGTAGGGATGCTCGTAAGTAGGGTTACCACTGTACTGGCATATACCTAAAACTGACCCTAAAACATTTCTTCACCTTAAATTTTATGTTGTGTGAACCAGCATGTGTGTAAACAGGTTAACTAAACTGAACACATGGATGAATTATGATGGTAATGTAATATTAGGTTATGTTAAAGAGTAGTGAGTTCATATTATAAGCTTTATTCAGTATTAAGTGGAGCTGCAACAAGAATCAAAAGCATCAAAACATTTCAGTACTCACATTTTGCAATTAATGCCATGCTCTTAACTTTCAATACTTTCTAGCACAAATAAGTTGCACCAGTTTTACACTGTATGCTGCTTACAGCTGAGGAGTTCTGTATGGATTACAGTGATTACATTTTTTAAAAAGACAGATGTTTTAAACTAAATTAGAACAATGGGCATTAAAGACAATGGTGATGTATTGCCAGAGTACCAATTTGGTACGAAACATCATGATACTACAATTGGTATTGAAGTCTAAATTCTGGTATGGTGACAGCCCCAGTATTATGTATTATGACACTGCATTATATTACTGGTCTCTCTCTCTCTCTGTCTCTCTCTCTCTCTCTCTCTCTCTCTCTATGATGTAGTGTTAGGAAACAGAGCAGTAGAATACCATAGCCTTTTATAGAGTTAGAGCACATAGTATATTTACACAAACTCATCCAACAGCTGTGAGCTAAGATTGAATGTGAATGAAGATGACTTCATACACACACAAACACACACACACACACACCTCGCAATGTCTGTCTCACACACACACACACACACACACACAATGTCTGTCTGTCTCACACACACACACACACACACACACACAATAACATCATAACTTTACATACATCCCTGTTTTAAACAGTACACTTCTACATACTCAGACATATAAAAGTGTCATTTGCTAAACACACAGTAGAGGGGAGGTGTTTTATTCTACAGTTATTTTAAGTCACATGTAAAGAAATACATACATACGCACACAAACAGAAACATGTGCACACTCACAGACAGCATCAGAGAGGCTGCTCTTACCTTTGCGATAGTCCACCTGTTTGCTCTGCATTGAAAAAGTCCCCATGACGAGCCCCATGCCTGCTGGCCAGTGTCTACAGATGAGTGTGTGTGTGTGGGAGGTGGGGTATGTGTGGGTGTGTGATGGTCTGTGTCTAGTCTGTGAATTCCGCCCGTATTCCAGGAACCACCTAAGATTTCCCCTCTTATCCTCCGATGGTGTCTAGTGTATGTGTGTGGTAAAATATGTGTGTGCTCTAATTCTCCCTTTGTCTGCTATTGGGCTTACAGCTTCACATCATTCCTTAACTGTCCTCCTTTCTGCCTCCCTCTATTCCTTTCTCTCTCGCTGCCTTTCCATCCACTCTTTTCTTTCACTCTCTCTCTCGCTCGCTCCCTTGCTTCACCGCTCACTCTCTCTCTCGCGCGCTCTCTCTCAACAGCTTTCTCTTTCATCCAGCCTCTCTCAACCCCCTTATTTTATGCATATAAATCTCTATGTCACTCAAAACCCCTCTCTTCCTCTCTGTCTGGCTCCCTCTCTTTTTAATAATCTCACCCTCAAGTTGGAGACAGGCAGACACAGTCAGTCAGACACCCTCAGAGACAGACGGATGGACAGACAGACAGACAGATGAAATGAAATGAGGAAATGTTCTGATGTTGGGTGGAAACGGGGAAAAAATATCTGTCAGATGAATATTAAGTGAGTGAAAGGAAGAGATGATGGAGTCTGCAGCCTCTCATTGCCAGATATTCAGGTGTGTGTGTGTGTGTGTGTGTGGCACAAACATTGTTGTCAAAGAGAATGCAATCAAGGATCTTTCTTTTCAGATGTAAAACTAGCTCATCGCCTTTGAGCAAAAATGACAGCACAGAGCAACAGTAAAAAGCATTCACGTTTTCTACACTCATCTCTCTCTTTTTGCTTTTCCTTTTTCCTCCCTTCTTTTCTCCTTTACTCTGAGCACTCAGTACATAGTCCTGCTATGCAATATAAATGAGAAATGTGAATTTCATTCAAAGAGCAGTTGTAAGCAACACGCAAGCTACCTCAAATGCTGCTGACTAAAAGCTATTTCCTGATGGCTTTTGTTTGTTTCCAGTTGGCAAAGTTACTGTTTTTGAAGCAAGCAAGAAAATTCCACTGGCATTTTAATTTGACTCTGCTGTGCTTCTGTTTCCTTTTCATCATGCACATGAACACATATCCTCCTTTAGCCAAGCGCACACACAGACAGGTATGTGTATATACACTGATAAAAAAAGGCTGTTAGCTCACTGTCCACTCTATTTAAAAAACCTACATTGCCGCGGCACGGTGGCTTAGTAGTTTCCATGTTCTCCCCGTGTCTGCGTTGGGTTGTCTCCGGTTTGCTCCCACAGTCCAAAAACATGGAGGTCAGGTGAATTGGCTACTCTAAAATTAACCTGGTGTGTGTATGCGTGTGTATGTATGTGTGTATGTATGTTTGCCCAGATATGGTTGGCACTCTGTCCTGGGTGATCCCCCTAGTGCTCGATGCAGTCCTCCAGGTGGACGGTCGCTTCCGGTTGAGAGTACGCTGTGCGCGATTGGCTGCCGCTTCTCGCCAGTGTGTGTGGTTGAGTGTGTGTAAATGGAGTGTGTTGATTGTAAAGCGTCCTTGGGTGTCTAGAAAGGCGCTATATAAGTGTAACATTCATTCATTCATTGCTACCACCATCATGTTAGTGTCACTGTAGTGACGAACAATCCACCTCCCAAATATTACCTGCTCTGTGGTGGTCTTGTGGGGGTCCTGACCACTATGAAACAAGATGAAAGGAGGCCAACAATGTATGCAAGAAACAGATGAGCTATATTCTCTAACTTTAGAAGTACAAAGTGCTCCAATATACATTTCTGTCTCTCTCATGGTCTCTCTCACGACCAATAAATCATTGCTGTACCTAAAATGCAAGATATTCTTTACACTGTTGGAACATTTGGCAAATGACCCATGAGGAAAAAATGTCATTAAAAGTTACACACAGTGTTTACAAATATACCCCACTGCATCAAACCACTATGACCAAAATCATTATAAGCTAAATACTAGAGGTGTGAACCTTCACTGATCTCATGATTCGATTTGTTTACGATTATCATGTCAACAATTCAATCCGATTCGATATTGCGATGCATCGCGATGCGGGACATGAATTTTCTGTATTAATTCATTTGGTTGGAAGGCTTTGCACACCGCATGCGACTTGTCCAGTTTGTGCTTCCCAGTCAGCTCATAAAATCCAAAATGTGTCCATATTTGGTGCGTTTTTAATCTCAACCTTGCGGCCTATCTCCACCATTTTTGCTATTACGTATGCAATAATGACATCACGTTATAATCGATTACGTCCTGTAACTGCATCGATGCTGAACTGCCCACGCCCGCATTTCGCTGCATCCATTATATGATTAATTTCAACACCTCTACTAAATACATTGTTGACCCTCCTCACAACACCAATAGAGCTCCAACTTGTAGGAGGTATAGACTACAGTGGTAACCCTACTTACGAGCATCCCTACTAACGAGTATTCCAGGTAACGAGTTGAGATCTCGGAATATTTTTGTTCCAGGTAATGTGTAAAATTCCAAGTAACAGTAGCCTAAATTAGTTCAAGTATGCCAACCACTAGGGGCGCTGTGGTTGTAGCATCCCCTAGATGCTAGCGTAGAAGAAGAGGTCAGTCATTATCTTTGACCGCTGTCCAGTGAAAGTGAAAGTGCTAGTGAAAGTGACGCAAATACAGCAAAAGGTAGTGAACAAGAAAGTTAGATACATTTTTCTTTTACTTTTCATATGATAAGTGTAACCATGCCATACACGTACGCCCGTCCTCCTGTCCTCCTTAGCCGCCAGCCTACACAAGCACAGTCGGTCTCCCTCTTCTTAGCCGCCAGCCTACACGAGTGCCGTCGTCGTCTCGTTTATGTTTTAAAAAACCCATATAAACACATTATTTAGCATATTAAACCAGCTAACGAGCTCGGCTCCTGCACGGATTAAACTCGTAAGTAGGGTTACCACTGTATACAAGTCCGACTTCTTCTTGTTCCTACACACCCCAACAGGACTGAAATTCTTATTGAAATGTGTAGGAGGGTAATTAGGTCTGTCATTTATAGAGAAAGCCAAAGAAAATGTGCTGGACACCAGATGCACATTTGTGAAATGCCATGCCATGCTCATTTACAGCAGCTGCTGATGGTCTTTGTCATGACCATCATTGTGTGACCATGCCCCCAGATATGCTCAATGGCACATCCACATAGCACCAGGGAACCTATAGATAAGGAACCATCTCGGGCTTCGACACCTCTGTGATGTATTGCTGGTGCCATATGTGGATTCATGTGCATCATGACCAATCTATGTCACGTGTCCTGTGTTTTAATGGCCAGCAGTATGCACAGACATTTCATTAGTGGCAAAGACATACAGGCAGAAGTAAAATGCATACATACATGCATACACATGCATTTCTCTGTAATCCTTCTCCTATTGGTGTTTATTCTCCTCATGTAGTGTATGAAGTTACATTGTGGCCTCAGGGAGAGCCCTAAGCCTATTGCTATTCCCCGCATGACTTTAGTTAAAACAACAGACACCGTTGGATCGTCCCCCTGCTGCATTCAGTTCCATATGGCTAAAAAAAAGTCATTAAAGCCAAATCAGCCATTAAACATTCTGATTTATCTCAACAGATAATCGATTCTGCTACAGTACAGGGTAGATATGTGCACAAGGGACAATGAAAGAACAGCACAGGATGAAAGGATTATATAAGACAGGTGAAAAGAGGGAGAGAGAGATAGCAGCGGTTCCAAGTATGAAGAAGACAAATACAAGAAGACAAATACAGAAAAAGTATGTGATTAATCAGACCAGAGGATTTATAGAGTTGTGTTAAGTTTGCATAAACTAACAATCACTCTACTGAACATAGTGGATGTATTGGATTGGACAGGTTGTTATATTACAATGTACAAATATTCTACTGTTGTGTATTAAACGGTCCATGTCATAAAAAAGATGTTTGTCTCTTTTTATCAATCACAAGTGGCCAAAGTAGTATGTAAACATTTACAAATAGCCTGCAGTTGTTTGGGCTCACCCATTCACTGAGAGGTTATAAAAACTGCTTCAGGCTGGACTGCTTTTGGAACGAGACATAATTATAGGCCAGTCAGTCAAAACTAAAAGCTATTAAGATGATGCAGGTAGACGGGTGTTAATTTCTAATTACTAATATCCGAGGCTGTCGGAATGGAGGCCGGCACCCATCCAGCCGTCTCCATCTGTCGTCTGTGGCTGCACTGAAAATTAAAGCAGTCAGTTATTCTTGTGGATACAGCACAGGATGAAGGTTATTTTTTTCCACTTACAAAAAAACAAAGCAAACACCACCTGAAGTGTGAACCCAAAAGATCATCAAATGGACAAAATTTAGATTTCAGAGCTGGGGGGGAACACAACTGGCTTGAGTAAGGCGGGGGGGGGGTTGTTTGAACTGCTTGTACAGTGCGTGTAGCATAAATTTATCTCTGATACCACCATTACCACCAAATTTACACTTATATTTGGAATGTATTATCAATAGATTAGATTAAGATTAAGATTCACCTTTTACCAATGTGATTGCACACAACGGAATTTTACATCCACATTTAACCCATTCATGCAGTGAAACACATACACACTAGTGGACGCACTAGGCTGTGAGAATGTGTGCCCAAATTGGTGAGCTGCCCTTATCCACTGATGCCCGAGGAGCAGTTAGGGGGTTAGGTGCCTTAGACCTCATCTACATAAAATTATACCTCATTTTTTAAGAAATAAAATGAAATAATTTCAAATTTTACAGGATTTGTACAATTGTGAAAAAGTGCAGAATGTGAATATGTGCAAATATTGCATTGATTGGGACAGTATACAGAGATGTGCAAATGTGCAGTGGTATTAGTCCTTGAGAGTCAGTCTGTGTGTAACGAATAACTGTTGGACAGTCTGGCTGTGAGGGACCGAATGCTGTGGTACCTTCTACCAGAAGGCAGCAGGGTGAGGACACCATGTGATGGATCTTCCACAATGTTGATAGCTTTTTAGATGCAGTGCTTGTTGTAAATGTCCATGAGGGATGGGAGAGAGATCCCAATTATCTTTTCCAACATCCTCACTATATACACTGGACAGACTTGTGGTCAGATGCAGTGCAATTCCCAAACCAGACAGCAATGCAGCTGCTTAAGATGGATTCTATGGTTCCTCTTTAGAAGGTGGTGAAGATGGGAGTTGGCAGATGAGCTTTCTTTAGCCTTCACAGGAAGTAGAGGAGCGGGTGTTGAAGGACAAGGTGAGGTTCTCTGCCAAGCTGAACACCAAGGAATTTTGTGCTCCTGACAATCTCTATGTGGGAGCCCTCAATGCACAGTGGAGTGTAGTTGTGTCATTGTGTCATTAACAAATTTGATGGTGTGATTGGGAGTGTTTTGCTGCACAATCATTAGTCAGTAGGGTGAACAGCAGTGGACTGAGCACGCAGCCCTGAGGGACTCCAGTGCTCAGTGTGGTGGTGTTGGAGGTGTTTTACCGATTCGGACAGACTGTGATCTCCTAGTAAGAAATTCTAGGATCCAGTTGCAGAGAGAGGTGTTCAGACCCAGCAAGCTCAGCTTATCAATCAGGTGCTGTGGAATGATGGTGTTGAATGCTGAGGTGAAGTTAATAAACAGCATCCTAACAACATGTGTCCTTCTTGTCTACGTAGGTGAGTGAGTGCAACATGAATGGAGGTGTCTATAGCGTTGTCTGTAGAGTGGTTGGGATGATATGAGAACTGCAGTGACTTGATGATGAGTCTCTCGAGGCACTTCATGATGATGGGCGTGAGTACAATGAGACGATAATCCTTTATAATCCTTTAGGCAGAGCTGCTCAGAAAGATTTCTGTGAAAATGTTTGCCAGCTGGTCTGCACATTCTTCGAGTACTCTGCCAGGAATGTTATTGGGTCCCGCAGCAGTGGGTTGACTTTCCATAGTTTTCCTTGCATCCACTGTGGTTTGAGAAAGCACCTGGTAATTGGGAGGAAGTACGGTCTTCCTTGCCACCACATCATTCTGTGCCTCGAACATTCTGTGCACATCGGGAAGGCAGGCATCACTGTCACAGTTAGGTGGAGAAGACCTGTAGTTGGTAAAGGCCTGGATGTCCAGCCACATGCACAGTGTGTCACAGCTGTTCTGGAAGTGGCTGTTGATGCTCTTGCTATGTGCCCTCGGCTCTCGCTGCACTCAGGGCAGACTTGTCACCTGATTTGAAGGCAGAGTCTCAGGCTCTCAGCAGTGCATTCATGTCATCCGTGGTCTCTCGTTAGCTCGTGGGATGATGCACTTGGTGACAGTGATGTCATCAATGCACATAATGTAGCAGGTCACTGATGCTGTGTACTCCTCCAGATTGGTAAGACTGCCGTTTGTTGCAGCCTTAATAAACATGTCCCAGTCAGTGTGCTCAAAGCACTCCTGAGGAGCAGAGATGGCTCCTACTGGCCAGGTTTTCACCTGTTTCACAACCAGTTTTGTGCATCTGACACGTGGCCTGTATGCTGGGATTAGGTTATCCGAGGTAGGGGAAGGGCTCTGGTCTATATGTGCTAGAAATGTATGTATAAACAAGATCCAATGTGTTCCCCCCTCAAACTCCCTCGCAGCAAAGTCCACATGCTACTAGAATTTAGGGAATCCATCTCGATGAAAGCTCCGTAGATCACTGATCACCCCATACAGTTCACACAATGCATCCCTTGCATTGGTGCACGCTGGTAGCTACACAGCCACCAGGGGCACAGCATTGAACTCGTGTGGTAAATAAAGAGGCTGACATTTGACAACTACAAACTCCACCAACAGGGAGCAGAATTTTATTAATGTAAACACACACCAACCCCTTGTTTCCAGAAGCAGATTAGCAGATTATACAAAAGCAGATTATCCCTTGTAGCTCAATGATGCTATCCGGCATGTTACATTAAACTATTTAAACTACTTTTAGTGAAAACTAAAAAACTACAGTCTCTGCACTCACGCTGGGAACTCACTGAAGTCAGATGTAGTCCAATTTGTTCTCCAGGGAGCAGGCATTTGCAAGGAATAGTGACAGAAGTGCTGGCCAGCTAGGGTTAGCCTTTAGCCTCGCACAGACTCCAGGTCATTTTTCCCCATTTCTGAGCTCACGCACACCACCTTCCAGCGTCTTCTACCCAGGTCTTCAGCGTCAGGAAACTCCAAGGACTGGCCTGGTTTCCGTAGCTGCTGGAGCTCCTGCAGCTTGAGCAGCAGCTCAACTTCGAGGTGAATAACTGGCCGATTACTTAACTCCAGAAGGTGCTGGCAGTCATATGATACATTTTCCTCCATAAAGAATTTGAGCTTCTAGGAAAGCTATAGCTTTAACAACAGATATAAATAGACATAAATGCACCATTTTTGTCGAGCCCTGGGGTGGTCGCTGCGTCCTAATGCGCCACCATCTTGGAGATTGGCAGATTATTCAGATGATGGCCTTTTGCAAAGAACTGAGAAAAAAGCCAAAAGTGGCAGAATTTTTTTCATTAAGAATAAGAAGAGAGAATGAGATGGAAGAGAATGAGATGAAGAAATGGAAATACACCACAGTTATGTGAGCAGAAGAAAAACAAGCAAAATGTCTGTGTTAGAGAAGCTCCTGGATTATATTCAAAAGAGTAGAAAAGACAGGAAGAGTTACTACTTTTAAAACAGTAAGAATAAAGATATAGCCTACAGACAGACAGAAGAGTATATAGCACACTGACTTGTGGGCTGCATAACAGATATAACCTGAGCTGGACAACGTTATTCCCTTTTGTTCATATTTAATTCTGAATGAAATATTAACAGCTGCCATATAAATGTTTTAAAGGGACTCTTGCTTTGCCCGTAGGGTAGACTATAGGCTAGAAAGTCTCTCTCTCTCTCCCTCTGTGTGTGTGTGTGTGTACACGTGGATGAGTGTGCATGCATGGACTGGTTTAGTCTCTTTACATTAGAGCAGAGATACTGTACTGCACATTATGAACTGTTTCTGGAGACATAAATAGATTTTTCCATATTTTAAATGGTTTCCTTTTTCTTTTATAAATAAAAATCAAATAAAATACAAAAAAAAAATCATATTGTGTACCATGCACAGTAAATATGTCAGTGTTAAATCAACACTATTGGAGTTATTAAATTAACACTAAGGGTGTCAAAATGTAACACTCCCAGTGTTAATTTAACTCTAATAGTGTTGATTTAACACTGGCAGATTTACTGTGTGGGTGGAAAACACTTAAATATACTTGAGTACTGTACTTACTACTACTAGTAATAATAATAATAATAATAATAATAATAATAATAATAATAATAATAATAATAATAATAATAAATATTCATTTAGAATTTGCTTTTTAATGCTCAAAATTGTACAAACATATACTCAAAATGCTATGCATATAAAGTCTTGCCACAGAAAACAGACACAAGCAACTTAATCAAATTATGCCTCCAAATATGAGTCAATACTTATACTTTTAATCAATTACATTTTAGAGATAAAATAAACACTTTACTTCTGTAATTACAAAGCATATAAATGCTGTGATTACTATTTTACTCTTGCCAATCAGTCAAGTTGCTACACATTGCTGTCACACCCTCAGCTGCAAACTGCAGTCAGCACCCCGCCTCTTCAGCAACAAGCACAAAAAGATGCTCCACATCTCCTACTGAAAGCATCAGTCAGTACTTGCCTTCAACCATAACATGCAGTGCTTCAGCTTCAGCAATGTCTGTTTATTTGTGTTGCATATTGTGTGGTACTGAGCATGACCAGATAGCAGGTAGGACAGCTAATCAGATCATTTGGTTACTTTAGGCTGGTCCTTCAAGTTGCCCACCCTGAGAAAATTAAATTGTTGATCTATATAACAATCAGCTAAAATGTTATAATTGTGACAGCGCTAATGAAAGGTCAAAAGGATGTTCGATGTGCCTTGACCCTTGCTTGGTATTCTCCGTTTGCAGTTGTTATGCTGTTTTTTTATTAACACAGCTGAACCTCATTTATTTGATCAAACGTGTACATGTTACTTTTAAATGCTTGAATTGTTGATTTTATTTTTCTTGAGAATATTTTAGCTCTACACTTCCAATTTTACATGAGTGCAGTTTTAATACATCACCTACACCTACACATAAGCACTGTTATTCTGGGATTTTTGAATGCCTTTATAAGTAGGGAATTATGACAGGTGTGGTAATGTACTAAGCCACCTACAACATACTATATACCTCACATGGTTCAAATAAACAAATATTTCCATATAATATTGTTGTTCAAACTCTGAAGCACATAATTACAGTAATTAACACATATCCTCCACTTAGATCAGAAAACCCACTGATTGACAAAATGAGGGAGGCCTTTTGGTAGACTCTGAAGCAAAGTACTATTGTGGTAATCAATAGTAGCCTCCGTTAAAAATATTCTGGACGTAATAAAACAGTTTGCTATTCAAATTGTAAGACTCTTCACCTATAACCTGTTTTCCCAGACCCAGGTTAAATTACTCAAGGCTAAATAAGATTTTTAATGATCGTGCTGCAGTTTAGTAGAAGACTAGGCTTAGGCACATCTGAGAACAGAATGATGACATTTGGTTTATTATAAACCTACAAAAGGGCCTAGAAGGGTAGTCTCAAAACACAGAACTTTCTTCAATTTGTGTGTTCATGAAAATACATGGTTATAGAAGCTCTTTCAGACAGGCTGACTGCTTTGAGTAAGTATGAGTTTAGTCTAACTGGGTGTCAACATTTAATCTATTCATTTTAATAATGTCTCAGAAAACACACACACACCAAGGTTTTGTTGGCTGTGGATGAGTGGCTCAGTCAGATGGGAAAGCAATATGACCCCCTTGTGTCAGCTGAAGCATTAATTATGATGAATTATCATTTTAATATCAAAGGCACTAGAGGCCCTGCAGGTAGACAGATAATTAAGTGACAGCATTTTAAACACATTGCACTCTCTCTTTCTCTAACTTTCCTTTCTCTCTCTCTCTCTCTCTCTCTCTCTCTCTATCATACAAGCATAAAAACATACAAAGTACATGGTGAACTTAGAATCTCAGATTTATAATTTAGCTGCTTTGGTTTAACTTAGTTTTAATGGCTCTCATGTCAGTGTTACAACTGAAATGTTATAACACACTTATACCTGAGTATGTTCTAGAGCTGGGCGATATGGGCGATCAATGTTATCACGATAATTATCATGATATTAAATTTTCTAATACTGTCAGTTTTAAACATCTTCCTAAAAACATCAAATTAATACATGAAATGTTACTATTTAAAATATGAAAATGTTTATTGCCAGAACATAATATTGTAACGTCCGGCTGAAAGGATGGACGAGAAAGACGTTTACAGTCGTCGCTTTATTGTTGAAACTTACAATGATTGCTGTCGGTTGCAGCCACTCCAAAATAACAGGCTAGAGAGCCAACATGCTAACAGGCTAATGCTAGCACTCGGGCTGACACACACACAGCGAGCCCCTCTCCTTCTTCTCACACACAAACAGACGAGCACACAGTGACCTCGTGCTTAAGAGATTAAGATGAACCAATTTGCCAATGTGGTTTTTGACCTATTCATGCAGTGAAATCTGGGGATTGAACCAGCGACCTTCTGGTCACAAGAGCAGATCCTTACCACTAGGCCATGGCTGCCCCACATATAGTGTACATAACAGGGTTCTCAAGAAAACAAGCAGACAATGCATTATTTAAATAAGCACTAAATGAGCTTGCTGAACATTTCATCATCTTTTAATAATTACTCTAAAGCTGTAGAATGTTCAAAATCTAAAATTGACAGCCCTTGAAGTCATAAGATGTTCTTAATTAGTATTGTTGCTCTGACACTTTGTATTCAGCTGTCTGATCTGCATGAGCACACAGACGATCATCTCAGCTTTGCTAATTCTGTATAATAGCAACACACAAAATCACAAATCATCATAATCAAAATACCATTAAGCATTCATTCATTAGAATAGTATGCAGAGGTGACTTTATATGTAACCCCACCAGGGAAAACCAGGCCAAAGTCACTGGGCAACTTATTGAGATATCGTGTCAGTATCGTGTCACTCACATTAGCAACAAAGCTTAGCCCCTCTGTATTATTGCTGTAAATGAAAGATAATAGTCTCAGATATCTATAGTAGTACATATTTTGAACAAAAACAAAACTTTCACAAAAAAAGTTGTTCTGAAAAACACAAATTTTGAAAAAAAAAGAATGACTTTGACCTGGTTTTCCCTGACGGGGTCACATATACAAAAAATGTTGGGTCACTATCAACGTCATAAAGCAAACTCCATAAAAGAAAAAGTGCATTTCTCAAACTCGTTTTATCTGTTTAAATGTGATATTGCAGGTCTTACTATAGCAGGTCTTGCACGCACATTCTCACAAGAGACATAGACAGAGAGAGAGAATTAATTTAAACCCCCTTAATGTACCTTAAGTACATTGTAAGTAAAAGGTTCTAGATATTTACAAAGAGAAAAAAAAGAAAGTAGTTGTAACTGGTGAGAAAAATGGCCAGTGCAACAATAACACACCATTATCACTCACAGATTAAAGTCCTACAGATTTTGGAATAATTCCAGCTAATTTTGCTCGACATACTATGAAATTAATAAAAATACATTTGGGACTGCATCTGGGTGTATCTAACCCTAACCCTACACCCAGTAATAAACAAAATAGGTATCAACAGTACAAAAACATGGTGGTCAGGTGAATTGGATACTCTAAAGTTAAAATGTGTATGAATGTATGTGTGTATGTCCAGATATGGTGCATGATGCAGTCCTTCAGGTCAACGGTTGCTTCCGGTTGAGAGTACACTGTGTGTGATTGGCTGCCACTTCTTGGCGGTGTGTGTGGTTGAGTTCTAATTGTGTTAATGGATTGCGTTAATTGTAAACATTCCTTGGGTTTGAGAAAGGCGATAAACAAGGGTAATTCAGTCATTCCTTCAACAGAAATCCCAGCCTCCTAAGGGCTCAAACCAGCCATTCAAAGTGCGAAATCAGGTTGGGATAATCAGAAAATGCATGGAACTGTATCAGAATTATTACAAAAGATGTAATGGTGACACAGCTGGATTAAACTTAGATGCATTAGGTTGTAGTGTACAGTGTAGGATCCACCGCTGGAGGTCTCAAGACCATTTAGTCAAACAGGTCTTGTACAGAAACTCCATGATAGTTTCAAGATCTTCAGAAATAAAGACAAGCTCTCTATTTGGAGTGAACTCTCCCTTTTTAATATTTGATACGGCTTTGGTGCAAGACCATCTTGCTTGCTTTTAAGAAACACACACCTCCAAAGGAGAGAAGTTGAGAGAAAAAGACAGAAAAAAGAGAGATACAAGAGCATAGTGGGGTTAAAAGTGGGACTGAGTTACCGGGGTGATAGTGGTTGGAGGGCCATTGAGGAGTCTGGAATTGTATTTTCCTTTAAATAAGTAATATTTAATAACAGGGGAGGGGTGCCTGGACACTGCTTGTGCATAGGGATCAGAATTTGGTGCTATGCCCCTGTACAGAGACAGAGACCAACATTATGTATTTCTTTGGGCTCACAAGCTCCCTCTATGTAACATACATAGTTGCTCTACAGGTATGGACTCTGGCTCCATCACTCCCCCTTCTCGTCTTCCTCACGTCCTCAGATATCTATCTCTTTACAACTTCCATCATGATTTCCATGCTACACTCAGTTGTTGGTGTGACATGGTTCCATAAGGTTCTGCTCTTCTTATGAGAGGTCTTGTGTCTGCTTCTCCTAAGTTACATAGTGAGATACTAGGCACCACTGAGAATGTGTGCCACCAAAATGATTTTAAAGCTGTTATTTTAAGGTAAAATTGTTATGTAATGTTGCTTTAAAGCATTGACACTCATCACCACTTAACTTACATCCATGAACGCAGAACAACAAAATGAGCAATGTAAATTAAAGATGATAAAAATGCTTCCACTCACCAAAGCTGAAGGCTCACTTGAAGAGAAAAGTGCAGTGTGCTTAGCTCACGTTAACTGTTAGCCACTTCTTTGAACTCTCGAAGTTACCGTATAATGGTGGTTCATTTTATCAGCAGCTTGACAATAAATAGTGTTTGGTGGGTTCTTATGTGCTTTATTTCCCATTTGCATATGTTTTCAGTTTCGTTCACTGAGGCGGCGTTAGGCGAGAACCGTTAACTAGAGGTGGGCGGATCGATACAAAATATCGATAATATCGATACCAACTCTGGTATTGGTACTGAACAATACTCGTGTAAAAAGATCGATACTCAAGCTTTTTTCTCTCCGGCACGCACTGACTACTGCGCATGCGGATTCATCGTAAAGTCTACTCTCTGTCAGAGCAGCAGCGCAGCCTCCCCCGTCGCTCCTCTCCCCTCTCGTATTGTATTGTTGCACCATCACGTGGCCCAGCAGCGCCAGCCAAATAGCCCAATCAATGATCTATGTAGATCATTGAAACAGCCATGCAAGGCTCAGCCTGGCACACCCACTCTGCGCTCTCCTCCAATATTGTTTTAATTAGCTTTAAGTTATATTTTTTACACTCTTTATTTAAGAAAAAACGTAGAGACGTGCACTGAAAGGAAGAAATTCCTTATTTTTTTGTATTTTATTGTATTGTTTGACTTGAAAAACAGAATAAGTTTGAAACAGTTAAAAGTTTGTTTACAGTGTCAGTTGTATTGTGGTTTGTCAGCCCTCTACCTCAGGAGATTTTGATTTAAGTTGTGTTGAGTGATATTTTTACACTCTGTTTATTTAAGAAAAAAACAGAATTGTGAAAAATTCTTATTTTTTATTTTTCCTAAAAACAATTCTATTTGAAAAAGAAACAAAGAAAGAAAGAACTAGGAAAGATGTCCAGTGAGGGGAGAATATTTTTATTTTATTTTTGTATTGTGGTTTCTCATTTTCTACCTCAGAAATATTTATTATCCTAATGTTAAGGCAAACTTTGTTTTGTTACTGTTATTGTTTCTAAACAAAAATGTTGATTGTGATAAAGTATTTTGTCACCTACAATGTTTGGTGAAAGTCTATCCTATATATTTTGGATCCTTTGGATCTATGAAGCTTAAATATTAAAAAGTATCAGTATTGGTATCGATATCGGCGATACTGGCCCTGTATTTATTTGTTATCGGATCGATACCAAAATTCCTGGTATCGCCCACCTCTAGCGTTAACGGTCTTCATTCTTCTTAGCGGCTGTAATTTCAAATCTAAACTTAGCGTTGATTGGCTAGCTGGGTCAGACAGACAGCCAATCAGCTCCAAGATATGCAATGATGCTGTAGTGGTGCTTCAGGCTTTCTGTCCCACATCTCATCAAATACATATGATCTGTATTGCATTCATGAACATTGAGCTTCATATTATTCACATTGAACTGTGAGAGACCCTGCAGAAGAATGCAGTATGAAGCAGAAAGGCAGGGACAAATGAACATGAACTAAAATCTTCTAAACATTTAAAAAGATGTTATATTTATAGAAAATACATGATAGCATATCAAAATAAATTATTTAATAATTTGCATAACAAGAACATCGCTTTGCACAGTTTTTTCTGGTGACTACTGACTATGCCACTGATAGTATGCATGGTATGAGGTTTTCGATGCAATCATTGTTAACCTCTAGTGTTAAAAAATGAGCATTGCACTGTAATAAGAACACAACTTTTAGAGACACAGTCCTGACCTCTAGTGGGAAAATAAAGCAGCATTGCTTACATGAGCGCCATTATAAATTAAGGTGCAGTAAATGCTGGTTGAATAACACATGTGACATTTAAGAAATGACTCCATAAATGTTCAAACACAAGTCAGACCCTGCGCAAGTA
>BRDA01081175.1:0-29030 GCA_036984385.1 Crenuchus spilurus | reverse complement strand
TGTCCCAACTTTTTTGGGATTTGTTGACGCCATAAAATTTTGAAACAACATATTTTTCCCTTAAAATGATACATTCTCTCAGTTTAAACTTTTGACCTGTAATTTGTGTTCTATTCTGAATAAAATATTAGATGTTGGCACCTCCACATCATTGCATTCAGTTTTTATTCACAATTTGTTTAGTGTCCCAACTTTTTGGGAATCCGGTTTGTACATGGTTCTATATATTTATATTTTTAATAAATTATTAGTAGCTACAGCAATATTAGAGTTTATCGTATATATCAGCCTGACATTGTATTGCATGTAAATTTCATAATCTTCCAATAAATGTTAAGAAGGATTTGTTCTGACAGCAATGATACATGGCTATTTATAAGTTCTTTAACTACTGTAGATATTTTGTATATTTATTACTAGTGTATACAAAAATTGTGACCACTGCACTTGTGCACTATTGCTATTTACATTTCTGGTAGATGCTAACTGTGCTTGATTGCCTCAAACTTGTACTAAGTAATCACAAAGTTTAATCTACAATGCAAAAACATTTAGCATGTGAAATCTTCATAAATATGTTATATTTATCATATTGAGAATGTTTACTATATTATTTTTACATATTAATGTTTATTATTATAAGATAATTTAACATATAAAACATTTTTATTATGTGTTTTAAGTATTTTTATTAAGTAAAATTATTTTATTATATTGACAGATATACTCTCCTGCATCTGCCATTTCCCTACCCAGCCTCTATTCACATGCCTCGTTTGTTTATGTTTCTCTATGTGCTCTCTGTTTACGTCTTCCACGTGTCTTGTTCACGTCATGTCTCCACTGCCAGTTGCGTCACGTCATTGTACCCTGCTGTTTCATTACATGTCAATCATTGTTTGCTATTTAGCTCACATTTCCACAGTCTTTGTGAGTCATTGTATGTCACCACATCATGTTTTTTCACCACAGTCAAGGGTAGATGTTTGTTTTAAGTCATAACCATGGTCTTTGTGTTTCACATTTTTGTAGTCTTTCTCCTCCAGCACCCTCCATACTGACAACAGATTTTTACTTGTTTATCTGCTTATACATTGAGATGATTTTACTTAATGAAATTACTTAAAACAAGTCAAATATGTTAGACCTTAAATTACATAGTCATATAATAAGCTTATAACATCTACAAATGTTGTCAATATTAGACATTTATACTATATTTAATAAGATTTCACCTGCTAAGATGGCATTTTTTCATCTATCTATCTATCTATCTATCTATCTATCTATCTATCTATCTATCTATCTATCTATCTATCTATCTATCTATCTATCTATCTATCTATCTGTCTATCAGCATTTTGCATTACAGCTTTAGTTCTCATGTTTGCTCCAGGTTTGTGTGCATGTGTTTGAAACTTGAGTACAGACTCAGATCAAAGAACATGAGGCACTCTATTTCATACTCCCTAAACCTTAATCTCTTCTTTTGATTCCATTTGATTTAGGGAAGGCCATTCGACTCTGAAGGTTGTTTACACCATCAGCACTGTTCTGAGCTCAGGGAGAGGTTTACAGATAGGGAAAAGCAGGGCATTCGGGTCAAGGCAAACGCGCACAGGGAGCAAGAAGGCCTCATCCAACTTTCAACATGAGTACTAAATTACATTGGCCTTTCACCTTGGTTAGTGCTAGATTAATGTGAGGCATTATCTCCAACAATACTCACTCAATCATTCCTGCAAAAGAACAAGCCCAGCTGTCCCTGATTATTCAGTTTGTGTGGAGCTTAATCCCAAACACTCAGAGTATCAGTGTTGTTGTCTTATATAATTATATATTCTACATCCACTGGCCTATATCCCAGATTGTACTTGTGCTTTATTTTTTTACAGGATCTTGTATGTAGTTTTATGTACCAATACCAGACCATCAAATCATCAAACTTCATGTTTACATAACAATTTCACAACTTGTGTCTACAGATGTAATCAAGCTCTTTTGGTTACTGTGTCTTTAAGGCAGACATGCCTAACTAACCACTGTTCTAACTGGATGACCTGTACTTTATTCAGAAAGTTCCTGATGGCATAAGTGTGAATGGGCGTGGCTAAACTGCTACAGATAGAATTGGCAGATTTGAGTAAATCAGTTGTGGCATCAAAAATAATTCAAAATGCAGCTTAGCTTCCATGAACTGGGCATTGAACGGTACATCCAGGACACAGTTATCACACTATTTCATTTGAAATATTGGGCAAAGTGGTATTTAGTTAATGTTTTTAAATAGCCGTTTCTTTAAATTAGCATAATGTAAATGAGCTGTCTAAATGTGAAGAACTATTTCTATATTTTAACCCTGTAAATTCTGAACCATTGAGTAATTTCCAGAAAACTCTATTTCTTTGAAACCTGCATGTTTATTTGACCTTCTAACCAGTTATGAAAAAATATAAATGAGATAATTCATATACAGTATGAGTTTTGTTTTGTGTCATATTTGACACATCCCGAATATTTGTTCACACCATGTTGTATCAGAAAATGTGATGTAGTGCTGTATAGGGTTCTCCCACAATTGTACAATAAATAAAGTGCCCAGGTAGGTGCTCTAAGTGCCCCTCCAAATAAAAGTACCCTTTTATTTTTTTGCCCCTTGTCTTCAAACATCTTGAGTCTGCCACTGGGATAGTCCACCAGGGGGACAAAAGACATGTATCTGATTTTATACATCAAGTACATAATATACATAGTTTATAGATAATGTAATAATATAAATAATATAAAGTAAATAAATGATATACAATAATTTATCATTTAATTATCATACTGATGATGAAGAGGATTAAAAACCATATCAAATATGATACACTTGGTTTTACATGGTTAAAAACTTGGACTTGAATTTAAAAATATAGGAAAAGCCTTAACTTGATAAAGAGATATGTCATTTATTCAGACCTTTTAAATGTTCTTCACATCCACACATTTAATGTCTTGTCATTTAAAGGATCTTTAAGGTAATTCTATGGCGTCACTCAACAAACCCTTTGTGGAACCTTTTTAAGAGTGTTACTAAATTAAATATAAACTATAGTGCGGGTGTCACACTCAAGTTCTGGAGTTTGGTGTGGAGTCCTGCACAGTTTGGTGATATTCCTGATCAAACACACCTGATTCAACTCAACAGGTAATGACCAGGTTTAATTGTAGCGTCAGAGCAGAGAAATCACAATACTGTGCTGAACACCAGCCCTCCAAGACGGCCGTTTGACAGCCCTGGACTATATCTTTCATTTCTATTAGTGAAGCTGGCATGAAAGGCAGGATAACAGCTATGAATGACAAAACTGACATGTTCACAATCTGAGCAGTTGCTTCATGAAATGATTCTGGACAAATCTGTTCTATTGCTTTGACAGCTCTTCTGCAGGACACACCTGATATGTGCCACTTTTCCAGACACCTCACTGACCACATAATAGATTGGTTCTCTGTGCCGTAGTTGACATTAAACGAGTGCAGTATTGCCCTTCAGTAGAGTGGATTTTCGGACATTTTATCATTTTTCTCCTCTGCTTTCATTTAGTATAATACAAAGAAAATGTTTGTTGATTTATTCGATTTACAAACTGGAACAAGCAGCCTTTTCTTCATTTTTACAGAGCGATTGTGGAAGGTGGTGGCATGGGATTTGTGTACAGTATGAGTGTGTGTTCATTAGGCGTAGGTGTTGGAGGCTGCTTCTGGAAAACCTCCTGATATAACACCTAGCTAAAGCATCTTGCCCAAACTGCCTCTGGCTCTGGGATTCCAACATGGTGGTCTAGACTGTGGGCCTAAACACTGCTGGAAGCTGAAATATCACTAGAGACACATGGCCATAATCTCTTCCTCTGCTGAGCACTCAAAATATGCAGCGTAATGCATGTTCATCACAGAATGAAGCCAACATACACTGTTCTAATGCAGGAATGGATCTACAGGACCAAAGCAGCATCTGCTCACATGGCTGAACAAAGTTCTGCCTGAGTACTCAAAGTAAATGCTTAGATTTCAATATGGCTTTAAAATGTCAGACATTTTTCATTGCACTGGTAACATTTTCAACCAAATTCATAAAGGGTTTGCTGTATTGGTCCATTAGAGGTCATAGAGAATGAGTGATGGCCCAGCTCTGGCCCAAATGTATTACATTCATAAGCCTACATAGTGCTGTGGAATGATTGGGGTGAGTTTGTACATATCCGGTTGCTGGAACACAGCCTCATTTTATCTCAAATTAAACCAAAACTCAGGAATGACATGATTGGGTGGCTTCAGTTAGAAATGGTGTTTAAACATTTCACATAGGATATACTGTATATGAGCAACAGTGTTCAAAAGCCTTGACAGCATCTAAACATGCCTGCTATATCTAGGCTCATTTTGGCTCACAATATAATTGTCATTGCCATGACTGAGACAAGTGGCAGCCGTGGCCTAAAGATTTTAGAAGCAGGATTGGAACTGAATGGATTTTGCTGTAGTGCCACTGAGCATGGCATCTAATCCACAACTGCTCCTCACGCACCACAGATGATGAGGTTGCCCAATGCTGCAGATATGCTTGTGCTTAGTGCAGGAATGGAATAAAAGTGGAGGTCAAATTCCTGTGTGTAGCACTGTAGTGAAAGAGTTGGTTCTTCCTCCTTGAAAAGTGCTTTAATTTGGTAGTACTGGGTTCAGAATTTCCCTTAGCAAAAAAAAAGTATACGTCGAGTACATGTTATTAAGTATACTTAAGTACAATAAAAGTATTTCCCTAAGTGTACTTTTATTTAGCAAGTACACTACAAGTATACTTACTTGGGACTAAATTGGAATACTTTAAGTTCAAGTACATAAAAATAAACTGGAAGGATTTTCTATAATTAGAGTAAAATTATAAAATTATAGAGAATCCTTACAGTTCACTTTTTATGTACTTGAACTTAAAGTGTTCCAATTTAGTCCCAAGTAAGTATACTTGTAGTGTACTTGCTAAATAAAAGCACACTTAGGGAAATACTTTTATTATACTTAAATATACTTAATAACATGTACTTGTACTCGACTTATACTTTTTTTTTGCTAAGGGTTGCTGCTATCAGGGATTTACATACTTAAGTAAAATTGTGAAAAATAATACCTCTTTATGTACTCAAGACTATTTGTATTTTTATTCTTTTATTTTATTCCACACAAGCAGTTTGTTCACATTAACACTGCTGACACACTAACCTGAATTTATATTTTTAAAACTTAATAAGTCTACAGTCTTGTATGTTTGTTGGAAAGACATTTACCAATATTCTTCACAGATTTTTCCAAAACATCATTTTGCAAAGTGCCCACTGCTTTGAACTGTGGGGTACTTGCTTAAAAGATGCATTTAGTGTCTCGTGGACCTTTTTTTTTTTTGAGAAATGAGACACACTTGGGACACACTTGGTCTTGTACCAAAAAGAACATGAATGGGCACAGAAGTACATACACTAACTGCAAGTGTTAACTTTATTACAGGCTATATATTATATTTCATTTTTAACAGTTAAATAAAACTTCCATCCATCCTTCCATTATCCCACCCACTTAATCCTTATCAGGGTCACAGTCACGGATCACTGGGTGCAGGGCAGGGCATTACACCATCCCAACTTAACCCAGGACAGGGCTGGGTGCTCACACGCATGCATACACACACACACACACACACACACACTGACAATTTAGAGTACCCAACCTGACCTCCATGTTTTTGGACTGCGGGACGAAACTGGAGACCCCGGAGGAAACCCATGCAGACACGGGGAGAACATGGAAACTTCAACCATAAGGGGACTCAAACCCAAGACCCCAGTGTTGAGAAGCGAGTGCAATAACAACCAAGCCACCGTACCGCCCCTAATAAAGACTTTTTATCTTTAATTTCATTATACTTGATTAGGGACAATACATGGACTTTCCTTTTTAAATTTTATTTTAGGACAGAAATGTGAGAATCTGAATCAGATTTATTGGTCAAGTATGTTGATACACACAAGGAATTTGTTTCCAGCCATTTGGTATTTTTCTAGTGTTATATACAATATTCAGGTAATTTACATAATAAATAGAAAATATACTGTATAACATACAGTAATATGCAGAACACTAAAATGCATCCTAAAAGACACTTTTTTCTCCTTTAGACAGCGTTGTCTTTTTATTTAAGGTTTAGGCTACTCTTTCATAAGCATCATAATAAGCATTTATATATTGCAGTCCATTTCATTTAGGAAAATATTGTAAGTATCAAACAGTATATTTCATTTTCATGATGCTCACTTGGGAAAGTGAAATGATTCATGCTTGTTTTCTACAGAGACTGTAACAGTTACTTTGCTTGCTGAATCTAAGCTAAGATGCTTAGACAATCTTTTACTTTTATGAATAATCAACACTGTCTAGCTGTTAAGGATTTTTATGGCCCTCACATGTGCATTCTATTATCACATCCTTTTCCAGAATTTTGGCATGCTGTTGTTTTAGCTGTAAATCTGATCCTGTCTTCATCATGCCGGCCACATTTGAGAGCTGATCCAGTCAGGAGCCTGTAAGCTGGAGCTTGGAGCCCAACACAGACATGCACAACTGCCCCTGTGCCAGAACGGGTGATTGTGTGGTGTGCGTGGGGGGGTGACTTTCTGACCTGTTCACATGGCTAATAAAACATTCATAGAGGGAGAGGAATTCCACTGTATAGTTTTCCCCTGTCTCTGATGTTTGGAATCCTGTGGTGACCCCATAGAGAGCGCCATTCTGTCTGCAAACAAAGGCCTGCTGTTCCCCTCCGTATCATCATAGGCTAGACCAACACCGCCAACTGCTCGCCGCTAAGCTAATCAAATATTTTTCTTCCTTCACAGAATTTGTCTCAATAAATAGATTTTTTGTGTGATTTTTTTTTTCCTCCTACCAAATTCACCATGTTCAGTATTGTACCACAGTTCATGCAGGTGGCCAAGGGTTTTGTGAGGCCTCTTGTGTTAATGGATGGGGAAAGATTGACTTCAATTGCTCTTGTGATTGCCTGCTTTTGCTCATGACTGCCTGGCTAGCAACTGGAAAAATGTCATTAAAACCACCACAGCCGCCCTCTCTGTTATTATTTGTTTTTTAATTGGTTTGCGACACTGTAATGTTTCACTTTAATTATGTTCCACCTCTGTCAACAAAGGCCAAAGAGACAAAGGATTTCTCTGTGTATTATTCCCCAGAATGATTTGAGATACAGACAACAGCTTCTTCCAGAAAGTGCATTTTGAAGTGTGTGGCGCAAGGGCATGTTCCAGAAACTAAACAATGGAGGTCAGTGAAGTCTGTTTACATTTCTGACACTAAAGCTTCAGGTCTGTGTTTTTTCCCCTCAATAGACACTTTATGTTGAGGGGAGCCATCAGTGCTTTGTTTTGTATTCATTATGATGGCTGATCGTTTTTTATGTCTGTGTTTAAAGACATCTTTCAGTGGCTCGGAGTCTTAACATTTCCCGGCAATGAGAGAAGAAAGGCCGTCTCAACAGCCTTAAAATATAAATGACTTGATTTTTTAGGGGGAACATAAACCCTTTGGAATATGAGCCATATCTTGACTCATGGCTGCAGTGCAAGCAATGGGTTTTTGGGGGTCCTTGAATACATCACCCTGCCACCCCACCCCCCTCGTGTGAAACTGTAGCACTCCAGGGAAGTGAGTCTTAAGGTTCTGTTCACCACTATGTGTTTGCAAATAGGAAAATTCAACAAGGCAGTTTCCAAAGCCACAGGCTTGGTGTTGTATTTACATGGACACAGTTATATTCATTAAAGTCTATACTGTGAGCTGCTGTTTCCTGAACATGTCCCAGAGGCCCATGACCTTCACCCTCACAAAAAACCCTTAACCCCTGAGCAGCAAGCAGGAAATTATGCTCACAAGACTGGAAGCTAAATCCTTTAATTGTTGTATTTTTGAAAAAAGCATTATCTGTTAATGAAAATCTCATTTACCAGTGCATCTCCAAAGATGTTATCTTGTGAAGGTTCAGTTTTGTTCACAATTTAATCCAAAAAGGTAAACTGTCAAAAATGTAATATTCATTACAGGTAAGCTTGCATGTCAAGCCTGTTCTGTTTGAATGTTGATGCTGTTTGAATAGTAATTTAACTCGAATCGTTCGCCTCTCAGCGCTGGGGTCTTGGGTTCGATTCCCCATCTGAGCGGAGTTTCCATGTTCTCCCCGTGTCTGCGTGGGTTTCCTCCGGGGTCTCCGGTTTCCTCCCACGGTCCAAAAAAAAAAAAACATGGAGGTCAGGTGAATTGGGTACTCTAAAAATTGTCCGTAGGTGTGTCTGTGTGTGTGTGTGTCACCCAGCGATGAACTGGCGCCCTGTCCTGGGCTTAGTTGAATAGTGTAATGCCCTGCCCTGCGCCCAGTGAGGGGGTGGGGGACTAACCGCGACCCTGATAAGGATTAAGCGGGTGTGATAATGAATGAATGAATCAATCAAAATGAAATATTGTAATAATTTGAGATTCTGGATTTCAGATTGTCATGGACTATAAGCCTGATCAATAGTAAAACAAACAAAAAAAGCTTGAAATATGTTTTATTATGTTGCAATGTAGTTAGAGCATAGTGGTTAAGGCTAATTATTGTAATTTTTAGCATCTACATCTATGGTCCCATTAAGGATGCCAGAGAGCTGTTTTTGGTTTCATGAGGAAATTTTCTGCCTTGATTACAGTTTTCCACTTTCCTCATATATACTATAGTTGCACTGTCAAGGCTAATATTTTAGGACATATTTTTTATAGTTCATAATATGATTTGTTATATTCTATTAAAAAAGATTTACTTTAGACATCGGTACAGCTAGTAGAAGATCAGAAGTCATCTATCAGGATCTATCAAACCATGAGTGTGAAACAGATTCCATCATATTTAGGATGGAACTGATTTCCTATTACTGAGGTGGTTGTTTAAGTTGGCAGATGCAGCACTGAAGCTATGTTGATGGAAATGACTGGATTATTTAGATGACTGTAATTCTAGTGTGTGTAAGCAAGAAGCAAATGTTGGTGTGATCAACTACAGTGGAAAATTGTGCAAATATGATTTTTGGGTGAGCAATTCTAGTATGTCTAGTGTGTAAGCTGCCAACAGATTCCTTTCTTCATTATTTATGCTCACTGAATAAAAGCCTTATAACTATTGGAGACCATGAACAGCTCATGGACTCTACAGTACTTCTCTGAACTGGCAAGACGACAAGAACAGAGCCATGTGAAATGTTCACACAGCTTCAACACAATATCCTGTGACATTTTCCTTCTTTTCGTGCATAGGAAATCTACCATCCATGATTGGAATCATTGGCGGGGATCTTTTTTAATACTAAATTATTTTGAATGACCGTAACAACTACATTGCTTTTGTGGCCAGTTCTTAACTGGAAATATGTGAGGATGTTTCCAAGTAAAACTTTGGTATAGAACAATACTGCCATATACACATACATGCTAGGACACACATATACAGACACACCAGTGCGTAGATGTACACATACTGTATATGCACACTCTCACACAGTCACACACACTTCTTCTCTAACTAATTTTTTTCAAGAAATGCAATTGTAGTTTTTTTTTTTATGTAACAGTTGCTTTACAGGAGCCAGAACATTCTAAGAAATATAAAAGTATAACAAATGTAAATATTTTATTTGGACTCTTATTAGTCAGCTAAGCATTTTATTGTTGACCAGCTTAAACTAATATTACCCTCATAAAACTGTTTTCAAACTGCAATCAAGAGAGTACTATGAAAGTTCAGAACTTCTTCCAACCATGTGGGTTTTTTATTCCTTTTCTTGTAGAGGACTAGACCACAGCCTCTCTGACGCTGGTTTCCTGACCCATTTGGGAATATCAGGTGTAACTAATATTCACTATTACATAGAATTTACCCGAATGGCCCCAGATCTCCTGTGCAGTGACGTGCCTCTGAAATTGCACAGATTAGGCCTTCTACTTAACAGCTGAACTGAACTTTGCTATGAGATTGATTTCTGCTCCTTCATTCACCTCAGTCTACATTATCAAAAACAGCCACTATCACAGGTGTGCAGATTTGTTAAAAAATCAGGACTTTCATTCACTTCCTCATTTGAAACATCTCCATTTCCTGTCTGTTCTTTCCATTGCCTAGAGGGGGTAATCATAACTGTGCATAGATACTTTGGAGGCCACTGGGTTTGTCTGATATGATATCAGCATGTAACAGTGCTTAGACTTCTTTATAGACACATTTTTAGGGCCTCAGTCACCTTCATCCTCTGTTAGAGCCATCAACTGGTGTTCAAGACATAAAATGTGATTGTCCCTGAAAGTCAGAAGCCTGTGAATGTGTACCGGCTGTACAATAATAAAAGAAATGTACTGCCATACATTTTTACATGGCTATAAATAACAAACATTTGAACTGCTGAAAAAGTTCTAGGGTCTTACTTGCATCCCCATGATAGTACTAATCAGATTTATCTCCTGCTATGACTCTTCTTGTTGCAGTCTATATTTTACAGACTCAATGAATCTGAATACCCAAAGGTAGCATTACCCTTTCTCCCTGTCCCAGCACCCCTGGCAGTCTATATATTTTTATTGGCAAGTCTTTCAAACAGCCCTACTTGAAAACAGACAGGTGAAGAAACGTGCTGAATGTGTCTAGACATTTGAGGCTGGATCGGTTTAGCAAAGTCATCTTACTCTGCTCACAAGCTATCATCAGACGTCATTTACTATGTGAAAGAAAAATCAGAAAGGAGATCTTAACATCTCAGCAGTTTCTACTGGACAACGGTGAGATCAGATGGATACAGAAAAAAATCAGTTTCTTGCTACTCAGATATTTCTCCTTAGAAAAAAATATCAGTCTCATATGTCTGCTCTTAACTTTTGGAAGAGAACTCCACAATTTTTCACATTTTGCTCAGATCTTGATACAAGAATCTCAATATGAACTCATCCAGCAGTACAAAAGTCTTCTCAGTTTTGATTCTGCACACAGTAAAATGTAAGTCAAACTAACTTAAAATTTTAAGTCAACTTACTACTTCTTTTTCAGTAATTTTAACAAAAAATTTGAGTTTACTCGATTAAATTTTTTACATTTAGTTAAAAGTTATCCTAATGTTTTAATTATTTATTTAAAATATACATTCAGTTGTGCATTGGTAAATGTTATAAAAGGTATTTTGAATGAACATTGCTGATATCAGTAACTCTTTCTTTCACATAGCACCACTAGACGGCCCCCCACCATGGGCTTCCAGTTACAGACAGCTGGAGCATCACCAGGGTTTGAACTCATGATCTCCTGATGAGGGGACAAACACTTAGACAGCTGCACCACTCACTGCCACAAAAAAGAATGCTCTGTTAAATAAAGCACATAAGAACTTTTGATTTAAGTAAGAAGTTTGAGTTGACCCTCAAGTTGAATTTAGTGAAAAAGGAGTGCAGCAAGTTGCCTTAAAGTTGACTTTAAGTACAGTGTGAATATCTAATTATCATATTCATGAGCCAGAAGTATCCATGGTTATGGTGCAGAAGTATCTCGTCTTTTTTGAGTCGTATTCAATTTCTCAATTTTTATTCAAGAATCTCAATGATAAGGCAACATTTGAGTAATAACGTTTTCCTCTGAGTTGTGGTGTATTGCATTGGGATGCATTTGATGGGAAGATTTGAAAAATCTATTTTGATGGTTTGCTAATTAGTGAGTGAGAATCCACATGAACTTAAATCAACAGCTATCATGTCTTCAGGTTTCACCTTCAAAATAATATTCTTTCATGTGGCATGCTTTGATGTCAGAATGTCATAAATTATTGGCAAACTTTTAGTAAAAATATGCAGGATGTAAAGTCATAGTAACATTATTTGGTACAATGACTCATAGTCTGAGAGTGCAGAAGTATCCTCATATCATGGTGAAATTGCAAGAATTCCTTAACATAACTCAACCAGGGACGTCTCTACATTAGGGGCCAATGGAGCCTGGCCCCACCAGATGTTGCTCTGGAGCAGTGTGTGACATAATCAATAATTGTGTTTAAATATATCCATTCATCCATTATCACACCCACTTAATCCTTATCAGGGTCACGGTTAGTCCCCTACCCTCTCACTGGTTGTAGAGTAGGGCATTACACTATTCAACTAAGCCCAGGACAGGGCACCAGTCCATCGCTGGGTGAACACACACATACATACACATACACGCACGCACATGCATACAGACAATTTAGAGTACCTAATCCACCTGATCTCCATGTTTTTGGACTGTGGGAGGAAACCGGAGACCCAGGAGGAAGCCCATGCAGACACGGGGAGAACATGGAAACTCCGCTCAGATGAGGACTCGAACCCAAGACCTCAGTGCTGATAGGTGAACGTGCCAAACACTAAGACAAGTTGCATAAGGTCAGTACTGTCAGCAGTCTTCATTTAGTTACTGTGTATGGGGCTGGCCCATCAGCCTCCATTTAAGCATGTGAGCAGTTGAAAACACTCTTGCTTTCAATAATGAGCTGTGAGGCACGCGTATGCTGGCCCAATGCTGGGAGCAGCCAATAAAAATTATTTGCTTACACGAGCTTATGTGAATACAGTTTACAGTATCAGCGTTACTACACAGCTTGTCACTCAAAAACATCACAGTAACTATTAGCTGCTGTTAGTAAGGCAACATAATAAAACATTTCAAAAATTTAATCAAAGTTAACAGTTAGATAACACACAGGCTGTCATCTTACCTCAGTAAAAGGTTTATTTCCTTTGTTCATGACTGGTTTGTATTTAAGTTCACAAAAATAAAAGTTTTTAGTAAAGTAAACTTTGGTTGACTGGTAAGTAGCATGCCTGCTCCCAACAGGGTATGCATCTCACAGCGGGGGTGCCAAAATTGGCACAATGCCAGATTATACTTTTTGGAATTTGAGGTGCATTTGTGGTTGAATTAATTGAGCACGTAGGTGTGTGTAGTTTCACTGACGAGTGGGATGCTGCCCATACAAAATTTATTGTGCCCCAGCTGGCTTTCTATTCTAGAGACACCACTGAACTCAATAAAAAATAATAATGTGTTTGGTAACAGAAATGCACCCTACAGCTAAAATGTCTGTAGTTGACTGGTCCTGGGAACAAGACCTACATAATGTTGAATTCGGAATGCTCTCAGCACTGTGAAAGACCAATCACATGCTGCTGCCCTCTGAAAGAAGATATCGCAGCATTCAGACCAACACTGATAAACTTTCCAACAGCTTCATCCCACAGGCTTTCAGACTGCTTAACACACAAATCTGACTTTCAAGAACTAAATACCACTGCACATTTGCACTGTATACTGTACCACTGCACAAAATTTGCACACCTGCACAATCCACACATTTGCACTTTGCACAATACACAAACAATGTAGCCTGGAATATTGCTCCCTACCAGTCAACCATTCAATCTCCACATTTGTCCTGTCCTGTAATAGTGCCTCAGTCTAGTCAGAGGGCCTGTACTATAATATAAGTCTTGTACATCTTCATGTCTATCGTATGTTGTCACATATCTTGTGTTCTGTGTTGCAACTGGTTCTGGAGGAATGTTATGTTATGTTAAAACCTCTTGAACTTCAACTTGAACTTGTTAACCATTCAGGCATCTGCAAAACCTGTCATAAGTGCTCTCCTTTTAGTGCACTGTAACACAGAAGCCAAAGCCATATCATTTGAACACAGCAGCTGTCCTTCATTATGTCAACATCTCATGATGGATGGATCAATAGAAATTGTCAAAATTTCTCTGAATAAAATCTAATAACAATGACTTGCATTAAAATCTTTGCTAAGTCACCAATATGTACTGATGACAGAAATATTCATCTATAAGTTAGTCTTGAGGTTTTATGAAGGTAACACCATATTTGTTTGATGCTTATTGTATATAATTTACTATGCATTGTTTTTTTGACTGTAGGAATTGAGCAGACTTTGGCCATCAATACTAACTGGGCTTTATAAAATCTTCTTTTTGACTTCTAAATGAAACCTCCAGTTCCACTTAACTCTCTCACTCTGATTCGCAAGACATGATCTGAAATGAATGGGCTTCCTCTGAAACAGTTGAGAGGTGGGATCAAATATCTTTATGACTGAACGGTCTTTACCAGTCTCTACAGGCCTTAACACAAATACTTCAATCTAAACTCAATCTCCAACATATGCCCCATTAATGAAAGGTAATGAAAAGCAACTAGCTTTTGATGTAGACATAATAACAGATGGTAGTCCAGAGCTGGAGAACTATGACATAGTTTTTGGCACTTTGAACAAGCCTAAGGCAAAGAACAATATTCACTCTTTGGATGTCATTGATTAATTTAACTGTGCAAAACTGTGAATTGTCAGTAGTGTTGGAAAAACGGGGCAAGTAAAAAATAGTGAAGTAATTTCTTCAGTGCATGACTCTTGCTGAGATTGATAAATCTAAAGAAAGAGATTGAAGGAATGTTGTCTAAGACTGGATCTAATTGAATAACACATGACAATTCACTTAAGCAGTGCAAATATTCTAAAAAGACAAGACATTTTTTCCTCAAAGAATAAAAATAGCATAAACATCAGATGTATTTGGAACCATACGTTACATGGCATGATGTATGCATGAATGTGTGGTCTTTTGTCTGAAGCTCTCTGGCAAATGGAGACTAGGGGTCAGTGCCGAAATGACTTAGCTGTCATTTACCTCATTCAGCATGTCAACTTGTCACAGAGTCATCATCATCCCAGACTCCAGTCTACGTCTGCCGCCAAAATCACACACTGCCATGTTTTAACAGCTCCTCTGTACACACATGATATACACAGACATATAGAAATGTTATTGAATTAAAGAGGAATTCCACATTTTGTCAAAAATTATCCAACATTTGATATTTACCTTAGGATATGTATTGATAATTCAGCCTTTGAATTACATTGGAAAGAAATAGCACTTCCTAAAACAAGCAGCCTGTCTGGGTAGGTAAACAATAAACTATCTATAGCAAAGTAGACTTTAAGTCTGAAGTCATTCTGAGTGGGTTGATCTCGTGTAATGTAGTAAAAATTACCAAACTGAATTTTCTTTGATGGTGATAATACTGTTGATGTCTTCAATTGATTTGCTATTCAAGTCAAGTGAGGTTTGTTGTCATTTCAGCTATATATACTGTAAGTACACAGTGAAGCATTTTGGTTGCACAACAGAAGATACAAATACAAAAGACATAAGAAAAATGACACAGTAGGAAGGACAAAAACAAAAATTCATGTAATGTAATAACTTTTTATCAGGTATCTTTAAACCATTCAAATGTCTGGTTCCTATCACTACCACAACAGGTCGGATTTAGTAAGTTTCCTAATCACACGTTTCACATCAAAACACTATGAATGATGGTTTTTTGCAATTATTTAATTACACCAAAATTCTGAAAATCCACTTGAAATTCCACTTTAAGCTACACATCTATAACAGTGAAATGTTTGGCTAGCAGATGAGTAAATCTGACATATGGTACCCGAGCAATACCAACCTCATGGAGCGGCTTCTTTCATGAAGACATTCAGCAAGCACAAAGCAGTGTTTGTTCTGAGGCTGGACACTACACGGAGAAAGGAGGGGTCAGTATTGAAGGATAACTAATTCTGATTGACAGGGAGCCAAAGATCAAAGCCAGGCTGGTGCAGGAAGCCCCGTGATCACAGTTGTGAGGGGTGAAATCATGTTATCCACAACGCAACAGAGTTTTATTACCTCTGCATCAGGACAAAGGGGAACACTGCATGTCCCCTGCACAGCCAAATTATCTCATCCCCTCTGCTGCTGCTGGGCCACTGGCCTGAACCGGACAGGCAGGAGGGAAGCGGCTGTGTTAGCAGATTATGGGCACATCACTGACATGCAGTCACTTTCTGGATCAGATTCATGGCTGTCCTGAAACTGAACTGTTGTTCTATACTGAGGAGAAAAGAGGAAAATCATGCTGACGTATCATAAGCAAGACTGCAGAGATCACTTGGCAATACTCTTTATGCTTTTAACTTGTTCTTTCTGTCTCTTTTTAATGTATTTTAACCCAGGAATTTATTTCTCAGCTTCTTCTCTAAATCATGATTAAGTTATTGAACACTTACCAATGTAGTATCATTAATAGATCGACAGACAGACAGACAGTTCAACCGATAGATAGATAGATAGATAGATAGATAGACAGATAGATAGATAGATAGATAGATAGATAGATAGATAGATAGATAGATAGATAGATAGATAGATAGATAACATTTGGGAAACATACAATGGGACAATAACAATGAAAGGGGTGTCCAACCTTTTGAATAATTCTGCACATGGTTCCATAAAACATAGCCTGTCATTCATCATCTGTCTTTTAAATGATTGCTTTGTATTACATTTCAGATCAGCTGTTTATTGGATGATAAGTCCAGATATTTTAACTAAAAATCAGAGTTTTACTGACCTATAAACGTCACTTTTACACATATTCAATCTGCAGTGCCATATGTGAGCTGAAAAAGTCTAAAAAAAGGCCTAAATCATGATACACATGACCATTCAGGAGTATATTTAGTGGACTGTTTTAGATGACTTTTCCATTCACTGCATGATAATCAAAAACGTTCTGAAGCATTTTGAGAATGAAGTGATTGATGAACATGTGAATAAAGTCAAGCGCTTCAGGGCTAATTGTGCCTCCCTGATGTTGCCATATAGCCAATACAAACTGGGAAGAGAAAAGACAAACATAAGGGGCAGCCCATAATTGACTTGCTGACTTTCAAAATAGTTTGTAGTTTCTGACAGTTACAGATGACTGTTTAACATATATTCACCACAGTGACACACTCAGTGCACAATCCCAAACTCAGAAACCATGTCATTATCAGGAACAACCACATACTCACTTCAGAAATACACTCACTGTCCATTTTATCAGCTCCACTGACCATAGAGATCTACAATTACAGACTGAAGTCCATCTGTTTCTCTGTATACTTAGCCTGGTTTCACCTGCTTTTTTAATGGTCAGGACCCCCCAGACCACCACAGAGCAGGTATTATTAGGATAGTGAATCATTCTCAGTGACACTGATGTGGTGGTGGTGTGTTTTTTGCTGGTACAAATGGATCAGAGACAGCAGAGCTGCTGCAGATTTTAAACATGATGTTAGCTCACTGTCCGCTTTATTAGACACATCTACTTTGTTGATCCACCTTGTAGATGTAAAATCAGAGACAGCAGCTCATCTGTTTGTGCAGTTTGATGTATGAAAGATTTTGGGTGTTGCACTATGTTCCCTTCAACAGTGACACTGAGGTGTTTAAAACATCAGAATCTCTGCTGTCACACCACACACTAACACACCACCACCACATCAATGTCACTGCTGTGCTGAGAACTGTATTGGGTTGGGTGAAATGGGACTAACAAACTATACAGAGAAACAGATGGACTACAGTCTGTAACTGTAGAACTATAAAGTGCACCTATATGGTAGAGCTGACTAAATTGACGATGAGTGTGAATACAAAGTATATGTGGCTAATAAAGTATCCAAAAATATTTGAATTTTAGTTGTTGATTTCAAGTGGTTTTGTATTAAGGTAAAGTATTTTTGACTACTTCAGTGTCAAGTATCTGTCCTGGGCAGAGCATGTGTGTGCATCACCTTACAAGCCAAATGAAAGTGATTTAGTGGAAGAACGATTCATTGCCTATTGAAAGCCACAATATGGCTATTCTTGGACAGTATGTGAAAAGGCACATCTTTGTATCCACTGCATGAATGAATTTTCTGAAGTATAATCTTACAATAATAACACCAATGGGTCTATTGTAATTTTAACATGAGGTCAAGTCACAGAAAAAACAGAACTCTTGTGGTCTTTACCACATAGTAAAACTAAGCTTTTGTATCTTATGGGGACGTTACATTAAAAAAGCATTTGGAAAACTGAAGACTTTTTCCTTTTACCATCCAAACCACAGCAACCATTTCAAGGGCCTCAGCTCAGTTTCTAAGACATGCAAACTTAACAATACCACACGCTCTTCAATCTCTTCTCTAAACAACATGCTCTTAATTATAAGTGGTTTACCACATAGCAAATGAGTGAACATTTAAAAAGCTGGATGGAAGCTATAAACACTAGATTTCAAACTTCCACGTTCACTGACATGATTATATATTATGCCGCCAGCATTGTAAATCGACAGAAAGTAATGTTTTTCTAATTAAGTAGATCAAATTGATAGTTTAATCAGTACATTTTATGAAAGAAGTATTGTGTTTCCAAAATGAACATGAAATTCAGATAAGTAGCAAATAATTCCCCATCTTCATTGCATTCAAACCACTGACAGCTGTGGTTTCTTTTACAGCAAACTCATGAAAAAGTCTGTGAATGGAAGGAAGGGTGGTGTCCAGATAGAAATAATAGAACAGTTTACAAGACCGTGGGGCCACTGGCTGTTTGGTAATAAGCAACAAACATATTAAGAGCATTAATATCCCACTGAGACTTCTTCTCAGCCAAAAGCGTCAACTATATATTAACATCATTTCTTGGCAAGAGATGTAATTAAGAAACCATTATATTACTGAGAAGAAAACAAGCACACCAAAACAGAGCACCACTGTTATAGATGCAAAGGAATGAGATCCCACTGATCGGTTGCATTCAGGAAACGAAGATCTTCCTTGACCTGGAGTTCATTTGAATTCCTTCACCCCTGTGCACTCTTTTCTTCATGTTTAAAAGAGGTGAAGTATTCTGAAGCATAATGGCTGAACACTCCCCACAGTTGGACAATAAAAAGCTGTAAGGAAATACAGCAAAAGAGTGTTGGGTCTCACCTCCATGATTTATTCACGGATTCACTCAGTAACAGTGTCCTAGTGGGCAGAGTCTCCAGAGTTTTACTGCAGATTTAAGACACATTCAAGTGTGAAGTGAAAGGGAATCTCCAGTGGCGTCCCCGAGGGCCCGAGGAGGTGTTTAATGGTGGACTGCCACTGAAACGGCCAGGCTCGTTACAGCCTCTCCACTGGAGCCCAGAGCTTTCACAGAACCGCATTGTTGGCATGGCTCTGCAGACGCGCCAAAGGGGAAATAAATAAATAAATAAATAAAACCAGAGGTGACTGGGCCATTCCCCTGGTGGGTGTCATTGACTGAACCCCATCAATGAAATCAGACAAAGAGAACTCAAAACAGAAAAGACTGTTTTTATACCAGCATCACATGTATTTGAACTAAAACTCTTTACATTCAACACAACAACGTATTCTAACACCCTCACTATGGTCATACACTATGAAACTGAGGTAAATAAAATTAAAGGTGTCAAACACTAAAATGAGTGTGAAGAATCTTTTTGAAATGTAAAGAATAATGTGAATAATGTGTTTCTCTAGAACTTTCTAGGTCTACATAAAGGAACCTTCATTTTAAAGAATATATAATATAATATAATCAAAAATGGTTCCATATAGTACCAGGAGGTTCTATGGCTTGTAACAATAGCAAAGTCCTGCTGGCAACATAGAAACATATTTAAAAAGATCTAAAAAACCATACACACTAAGAAACTTAAGTACAGATTTGTACTTAAGAGAGTACTAAGGTTGTCACTGGGGCTGTACCTTATTGGTTGCAATAGAGTACCTTTCCATTGATGTACCCATGGCTTTTGTACCAGTTAACGGCATTATTCTGTACCCTAAGAGGCTAAAATGTACCTTTGAGGGCATATTTATGAAAAGTGTACCTTGGAGTACAAGACAGTACTCATATCATACCTCAGTTTTTTAGTGTGTGTATAACTGATTTGGAGTGAAAACCATTTTATTGAAGAAAAAAACATGTTTAAAGGGTTTTTGAGTCATCACGGTTCTATATGTAACCACTGTCATTGCTAAAGAACTCTTAACCCCTTAACCCTTCTAACTATTCATAATCTGGCTCCCCCTTACCTCTCAGATCTTCTCCACATTAAAACACACTCCTGTACACTTAGATCCTCCTCTTCCATTCATCTCACAGTTCCTACTGCCCGTCTCATTACTATGGGGAGCAGGGGCTTCAGTCGCTCTGCTCCTCAACTCTGGAACACGCTCCCACCTGACATCCGCAATATTCACTCTCTCACACATTTTAAATGCAGACTTAAGACCCACTTTTATAGATTAGCTTATTTTACCTGATTTTATGATTTTTTAATTATATTTTGTGTTATTGTATTGTTTTCTCCTGTCTGTACTGTATTTTATTGTAATGTACAGTGTCCTTGAGTGTCCAGAAAGGCGCCTTGAAATAAAATGAATTATTATTATTATTATTATTAACCCATCCTCACCAAGAAAGAAGTTTAGATTTTTTGTGGGTGGGGGACAAAAATAAAAACTCTCTGTTTTTAAAGACTGAAGAGTTTATATATATATATATATATATATATATATAGACATCCACCAAATGGAAGTTGCTGACTGAAGGGTCCTTGAGCAAGGAACCTAACCCCCAACTGCTCCCCAGTTCCAGGGCTGCACACCACTTTGGACAAGTATTGTTCATTAGTGTCTGTGAACAGATGGAGTAAACACAGCAGTCAAATTCCTCTGTGTGTGCATGCACATAGGTCAATGTGTCACTTTCACTTTCAATGTTTTTTGGCATTTCATATCTACTGATTGGTGGAGATGGCTCTTCAATAAGATACAGATACAGATACAATAAGATACAGTGACTCAAATATGGTCTACCAAGAAGTTCAGCAGAAGGTTAAAGAATCATCTGTTTTACCGACAGTCTGTTTGCCAGAATGAGAGAGTTTACCAACAAAACAAGTCCAAATCAGACTGAGGTGGTTTGATAATGAGAGGTGAGGTACTGTTAGCTAAAGTTAGAGTCTGATGGAAACATTATAGAATGTGAGCACTGTTCCTGCTCATTCTCAGCCCTGTAGACCCCTCAGAGTGTCATTACTGAGCCTCGGGTTTCACACATGGGCCAAAGTTTCTTCTAGAGGCCCATCAGACTGTGGGTGTGCGATGGCCCCTGAGTCTCTCCACCTCTTATTGGCTGACTGCCGATGACGTCACCCTCATATGGCATATGGCCCGTCCCACGCTGTGTGGCGCTCAGAAGAAACAAGTGCAAATTCAACAGGTTGACTGAGATACAGCGGAATACGCGTCTGGAAAACACTTTAGCTTCATTGAAGGAAAGAAAAAAAGAGTTAAAAGGGAAACTATATAAATGGACAGCACCTTTTGGACGAGCTTCACTGCGCATGGGCAAAGTACTGAGCCTTTAAAAGTGTGCTTTTAGAGGCGTCACGTGCTGTTTGTTTGACGGTCTGATTGCTGAGCTTTATTTTGTATGAATATGGCGCTGAGATGCGTCTTTTTGGTGCACCTGTTGATATCTGCATCCGACTGTATTTTGAGAGAAGCCCGCAGTGCTGATGAGCGCACTGACAGCAGCTCGACGGACATGCTGAGCCAACACATGTTCAAGCTGTATGAGAAATACAGCCGAGAAGTGCTGGGGATTAAAGAGGCAAATACAGTGAGAAGTTTCAAAGCAAAGCCTGGTGAGTAGTTTACTTTTACACCTGGTCTTAATCACCATCATTCAAAAATATCTGCTTAAGTTTTTTTCTTACAGTTGTTCTTGATTGTAATTTAATCTCTGTGTTGTCTTATGAGTCTCACTTTATCTGGAGAGGCTGATTTTGTCCTCTTTAGATAATCTATAGATAATCTCAGTTGATTGAGTGTTGAGGTTTGGGGTAGGACAAGCATTAGAATTAGGACCAGATTATGTTAAGGGACATGCATCCGAATTAGAACCTGTTTTAGAGCTGGGGACCAGCATTAGAGTTGGAATCAGATTTAAGATTATGGACTAGCATTGCAGTTTTACTAGTTTTAGAACTAGTAGTTTTAGAACTAGTTTTAGAGTTCAAGATGTGCATTAGAGTTAGGACCAGTTTTAGGATTAGGGACCAGCATTAGAATTAGGACCATATTTGGGATTAGGGACCAGCATTAGAATTAAGACCAGATTTAGGATTAAGGACCAGCATTAGATTTAGGACCAGTTTTAGAGCTGGGGAACAGCATTAGAATTAGGACCAGATTTAGGGTTGGGAACCAGCAGTAGAGTTAGAACTAGTTTTAGAGTTCAAGATGAGCATTAGAGTTAAGACCAGATTTAGGATTATGGACCAGCATTAGAGTTAGGACCAGTTTTAGGATTAGGGACCAGCATTAAAATTAGGACCATATTTGGGATTAGGGACCAGCATTACAATTAAGACCAGATTTAGGATTAGGGACCAGCATTAGATTTAGGACTAGTTTTAGAGCTGGGGAACAGCATTAGAATTAGGACCAGATTTAGGGTTGGGAACCAGCAGTAGAGTTAGAACTAGTTTTAGAGTTCAAGATGAGCATTAGAGTTAAGACTAGATTTAGGATTATGGACCAGCATTAAAATTGGGACCATATTTGGGATTAGGGACCAGGATTAGAATTAAGACCAGATTTATGATTAGGGACCAGTATTAGATTTAGAATAAGATTTAGGATTATGGACTAGCATTACAGTTTGGACCAGATTTAGGGTTGGGGACCAACATTAGAAGTAGGACCAGATTTAAGTTTGGAGACCAGCATTAGTGGTAGGACCAGATTTAAGGATAGGCTTAGGTTTTGGGTTGAGGTTAAGTTTCGCAATTAGGGTCGATGTGAGTTGCAGGGCAACAGAAAGTTAAACTGACTCTAACAGATCATTTGCTGAATATAAATTAAATGCAAGGTAAGAATCTACTAAGCATTTAATAATAATAATAATAATAATAATAATAATAATAATAATAATAATAATAATAATAAACAAACTTATTTTAGTACAGAAAACAAATATGGCTGTAATTTTGTAATGAAAATGAGTGGTGTTACCTGATCAAATATAATCTTTCTCACTTTTAAATATGGAAAACAGATTTTCACAAAGTTTGTAATGAATAACAAATTGTTTATTTGGGCAAAATTAGATTTGGCATTTAAAATTAAATTATGCTGTTTTGTTTTTGCGGTTTAGTGAAGGTCTGTCATTTCTGACCCTTAAGACATAAAAGTTAAATCCTATAATATTATACAACTGTACATTTAAATAAAATGCAATACCCAAATATTTTGAACAAGCATGTCGGCACTAATATGTGCAGAAGTTTGCACTTGGGTGTACATTGATTTTGTCCATAGTGAACAAATCCTAAATAAGAAAGCATTACTGAATGTCAGAATCTTTGTGAAAATGATGTAAGTTGGTTTTAAGAATACACTTCTTCTTAAGAATGGTTGGTGAATGAGGTGTATTATTGTCATAAATGTGCAGTTTTGCATCTCACTAAAGAAGCCAGTGATACTCTGGCATCTTTAATAGATGTGAAGCTTGTCTAGGGTAACTTCATTCATCATGGGTACCTCTATCTTTGACTTCCCAGATGCACCATGTCTCTAGAAAGGTCTTGAAAGATTTACCCCATCCATAAACTGCACATAGTATCCACACTGTAATAAGCACTGTGAGTAGACTGCAAACAGTCACAGATGTATTAGACATTCTTGCTTTTACTGAAGGATACAGTTATGGTAAGCTTCTACGTTTTCTCTAAAAGTGACAGTTAGCTTCTTTTTCATAAGCATCTACTGTAAATCCCCTGTTCCACCTTAAATGGTGCAGAATTTACTTTCAGGTGACTGGAAGGTCAGCTTCATCTGAAAGTACAAGCTCTAGAGAGGATGCATTCCCAAGAAAAGTTCCTGGTTTTATTAATTATTTATTTTTCTGATATTTTTAAAATAAAGCTTCAGTCTGCAAAAGGCATTTGATCAGAATGTATTAATGAGAGCATATTATGACTTTCTAAGCAGACTCATAAAGAAACTTAAATAATCATGTCCATATGGTTCTTGTTGCTCCTGGAGTAACATATCACCTCACTACTTTGTGCTTCCTCAGAAACCAGCAGACTGAACAAAAAGCCTGTTGTTCAAGTCCATTTTCATAATGAATATGTAACTCAGCAGTTGCTCTCCATTTCCCTACAGAAAACGTGGAGCAGAGAGTTTTGTACCAGCTAAATCTAACTTCCCTTCAACAGTCTGAGGTGATTCTAAGCACCACACTTCATTTCTTCTTTGATAAACGCCCACGTCAGAGGTCCTGGTTCTGCAAGCGCTTCAAGAATCCCTCCTGCCGCATCCAGAGCCTGCACCAGTTGCCTTCCTTTCGCCTTCTTTTCCGAAGCCCTTCCTCTGGTACTTCCCTTGGTTCTTTGTTTGGGAACATCACCTTATACCCTCACAGAAGGGGGATATGGCAGACCAAGGATGTGTCTCACATTATAAAGGAGGCTAGACATGGGAATCAGCTCATTATAACGCTGGAGTTTGACTACGGAGAAAAATATCAGAGGTATCAGGACCAGCCTTCGATATCCAGCTTACCCTACATACTGGTGTACGCCAATGACATGGCCATATCGGAGCCCAACAGTGTGGCCATGAGCTTACAGAGGTATGACCCTTTCCCTGCAGATGAGCAGACAACTCACTCACCAAACTCTTCACCTGATGTGCGGGTCAAGCGGGACTTGTATTTTCCTGACCCCATCCAGAACAATGAACTCCCTGAGGTGGAGTATGACAGTTTCAAACAGCACGATATGTGGGAAAGCACTTATCAGATCCTGAAGCCAAAGCCCTCCAAAAAAGAACGAAGAAAGAAAGTTCATGAGCATGCTGATGGACTGAACAAGTCTCCAGTTCTCAGCTTTGATGAGAAAACCATGAAGAAAGCGCGGAAGAGACAATGGAAAGAGCTTCGCAGCTGCTCCAGGAGATACCTGAAGGTGGACTTTGCAGACATTGGCTGGAGTGAGTGGATCTTGTCTCCAAAGTCCTTTGATGCCTACTACTGCGCCGGAACGTGTGAATTCCCCATACCTAAGGTCAGAAGATCTCCCAGTGAACTGGTCAGAAAGACCCCACATATGTCAGAGTGAATAGTTTAGACATATTGAAATGTTTAAAAATGACTTGAAGCCAGGAACTCTGAACAAAGAATCCCTTCAGAGTATTCAGTTCCAGCATAAGTGAAGCACATAAGCTTTATGTGTAATTACATTCACATAATTTTAACCTTAATGGGAGTTTTTAGGTTTTTCTAGATTTACTCTTTTTTTTTTTCTCCTTCTTGAAATAGACCAGAATAAGCAGTGTTATATCACATTGTTTCCTCTTGCAGAACTAATTAAAAATAATATTTAACTGTGTTCTTCCTTCTAGGTTGTTCGCCCTTCCAACCATGCAACTATCCAGAGCATAGTGAAGACGGTTGGTATCATTCCAGGCATCCCGGAGCCATGCTGCGTACCAGAGAAAATGAACTCCCTCAGTGTCTTGTTCCTGGACGAGTCCAAAAACATTGTGTTAAAGGTCTACCCCAACATGTCTGTGGAGACATGTGCTTGTCGATAGACTTGGTCATCAATGTAACGGTGGTTACATTGGCAGGTGTTGTGGTAGCAACACCATAACTAAACATGAAGAGGCATATTGTCTACAGTTCACTCTAACTGAACAGTGCACACTGCAAAAATGTTACATTGCTAATAGCCGTGTACACTCCATGTACTTTGTTTATTACAGCTACCAGTTTTCTAAATCAATAGTTTCCATTTATCTGTAATGTACATTTCATTGTGGTGAACTTTTTCTATGAGAAGGCCATACGTGTAAAGTTTGTTCAGAGACATGGTTTAGATGTTCACCAGTTATTGCATTGCTGCTTTCTTTGTATATAAAAACTGTGAGCCATTATTTTAAGATTTGTTATAATGGTTGGTCTTGGGCTGTACTCTAACATTAATACAACAGTAAAAGGTTTGTAAAGTAAAGTTTAGAAATTCAAGAAGGAAGAAGAGTTTTTCTGTTTGCCTGCATAACAGTTTAGGACCAAGTTTAAGTAAGCAAAGTTACTTGGTTTGAGTTACTTTAAACAGTATCAAATTTAAAACACCTACAAGCTTCTAAACCAACTGAGCTTTCATGTCAAGCATATATCAGATAGCCTTGGCAGAACTCTAAACATCATCTGCCTCAGAACTAATAAAGAGGCTTTGAAACCAGGCTTCGGTTTCATGACTATTGAGCATTGAACTAACAATAATCCACTCATATTCAAAAGTTGTATTTGGAATATTTCCAAGTGGTTATGTGTCATAAGTAGAGTGCTCACCAAGGTCACTGATGCGCTAAATCCTCCAAGAGTTTGTGTTGCTTTTAGAGATGTAATACAAGAATTCAAAGTCTGCACGGTGGATTATGAGGAGAATGTTTTCTATTTTATCTCCTGTTTCATTTCTCCATAATAGTATTTAATAAGTGACTTAAGTATGAAATATTTGTATGTAAAACATATGATTCGCTGATATATTTTAGATGATGTATTTTTGTACATGTGTGTTAAATTATGAAATTAAGTTAGCCATGTGTTCAGTAAAACGTAGAATTAAAAAAAGTGTTACTAAAAAAAAAACTGTTTTACTAGCATATTTTTCTGATGTCCCTGAACATAAGGTCATATAAATCATACAAAGATGATACGGGCAGCAGTTTCTATTACTTCCTGAAAGAAAGCACCATTCTCCACTTAAACATCAAAGGTGAGCCTTCACTTCCCCCAAACCTGCTTCAATGACAAGGACTCCAAGAGCAGGATGTTCATGTTTTCCCCCCAACAGATGATGTCACTCGTTTTAAGCACTCTGACTTGAGACATGGCAAACAGAATGACTAAAGATCCATCTGAACACTTTTTCTGTGAAAAGAAAAGAGATGGCACAACACTTGAACATGCCAACAAGTTCAGGAAGTGAAGCAAAGTGTTTTTCCACTACCAGACTTTTCTGTGCCTTTGGTTTTAGACTAACCCTATTTTTTAAAACTATAGAATAACTACATCTGGAGCCTTCAGTGGGTGATTCTACAAACAACTGCTTTTGGAAATGAGATGTGAGTAAAGGTTGAAGAACCAGTTAATGTTTTCTCCTAACCATAAAATAGTCAAGAATTCTTTGAGGAGCTTACAATTTTCAGAATGACTTAACTGAGTTATAGTGTCACTTCTATAATCATGAATAAGCCAGTAGATAGTTTATGCCTTAGATATTGAGACTGTTTTAGTCTGTATACCATTCTATTCCTCCAAGAGTGTTATTTTTTCTTTCACCTTTTTAGTCTTTGCCACGAACCACTGCCCACTAAAACCACTTAAAAGCAAAACTAGACTCTAAAAGAGCATCCGTAAATACTTCAGTGACATTCAGAGGCTTCCTCAGCATGTAACTACTACACAAGTAATAAAAACAATATTTAGTTTTCCAAATGAAGACAAATCAGTTAATGACTTAGAAAGATTCCCTTATTCTTGGACAGAGGATTTTCTGTATGCATCTGAAACAGTTCTTTCCTTAACTGATTAGAGTCTAGTGAAAACAGACTGGTGACTAATCATGGCGATATTAAGCTGTTATTTTACTTGATTGTTTAATTTTCTTTTAAAATGATGTAGCCTTCAGAACTTTGCAAAGAGGTCGAAAGTTTGACTTCCCCATGAACTCTCTCTGAGTGCTCTCTTACTACCCTTGACTCGCCTCATTTACCAACCACAGTGGTGGTTTGTCACTTTAGTGAGTGAAAGCCTCAGGATATTTCCAGAGATAAACAGAAACCTAATAGTTACAATTGAATATTACAAGTCAGAATCTGTATGTGTGCCACATACTGTAGAACCTTGTGTTTGTTTATATACAGAGTTAATGTGAAGAATACAGCTCTGTCCTGAACTGCTGCAGATGCTCTACTTTAAAATGCAGTTAACGGCGCACTCTACAGGACTACAAGGGTATGAGGTTTTTAATGTGTCCCATGATTTACAAATTTGATTATTTATTTATATGTGAACTGACAACATGAGGAAGATTGTGTCTATTATGTCACTATTGTGTCTGACAAAGAGTAGAAGTAAGTCAAATTATTAAGCTTTAATGTCAATAATATAACTGTTACAGTGGAAAAAACAGGTACGGTCATCAGGCTACAGTAATGTGCCTTTTCACAGTGTACTCTACTTACAACAATGCTGAATATATACAATAAATAGCAAAGTGTGAATGTCCCCTCACTGAATGAGAACAACCAATACCAATAGAAGCAATTGGCTGAACAGCTAGAATGCTTACTAACTAGGTTATTTCAAACTAAGGGCTGGCAATATGACATAAATAAAATATCCTGACTTTAGATTCATCAAACCAGCCAAATTTCCAGAGAAAATTATGTTTGCAGAAGTCGTTTTCCAGAGTGTCGTTTGCAGATTTTTGGCTTGTCATGATAAAGGTTGTCTTCATAAGCTGCTCATATAGCATTAACAAAATTAAATGAGCTAATTCATGTGGATATGGAATGTAAAGAAAACCATGCTCTGACAGAAAGCCCTGAAGGCAAACTTTTACATGCCATCATATAAATGATCTATAGTCAATAAGTAGCCAATGTTAGCACATTTTGGAAAGACAACCATGAAACTTGTAATAAAAATCCAACTCACTGATAATCAAGCTTCAGCAGTTGCTGTAATATGTGCTCGTGAATACCTGCAAATATCTATCCATGCTGACCACATTTTAGCAACCATTGTACAAACCGGATTCCAAAAAAGTTGGGACGCTATACAAATTGTGAATAAAAACTGAATGCAATGATGTGGAGATGGCAAATGTCAATATT
>BRDA01081172.1:0-11851 GCA_036984385.1 Crenuchus spilurus | reverse complement strand
TAATAGCGCTTCGTTAATGTTTTTTGCGTTTTGTGATTTGTAATAGCGCTTTGTTAATGTTGTTGTGGTTTGCACTTCAGGGCCACCGTATCTTCCCATAGAAGGATGAAAATGACAGTAAGGGGAGATCTAACACTCTTCTACAACAGTCGCACTGATTAGGCTGCCTGCAGATGTGCCTGTAAATAAGCAATGTTTGTTTACTGGCCTTGTGAGCGCAGACTATTTGTTATTAAATTATCAGCAGAGGCCCATTATCTAAAAAAGGCAAAAATCAGCCAAGTGGTTTATTATTCTATAACTAAATAAAAGGTACATTTGAAACTAGAATAAAAAATAATTGTAAATCATCATTGTGAATTTAACTTGAAACTTAAAACATGGCCTTTTCATCACCATGGCTTTGTCACATTCAGTCTCAGATTCAGATTCAGACTACCGTAATCTCTATCTGCTGATTCCCTGATATGGTAAAGTGTCAGAAACCATACAAAAACTTGTTTCAGAGACTAATATGCAAGTGTAACTATTGAAATTAAATGTATTTTTATTTTAAAAACATTTGGCTCCAGTTCATGGGCCGCTCCATATTTCTTCATGATGTCAGTTATATTCACCCCTTTTTTCCCCAGTAGTCACAGCTACTGAAGCCCACATTACCTAAGCAACACTGAGGTTGACCTGTGAGTCGACACGTCTAGCCTATCAGGCATATATCTAAAAATATATTAAATGGGAAATAAAACTCACAGTAAAATACAATAATTGCTATAAACACAAGTTTGTAGAATAGATAAGCACAACTGATGCCAGTTGCACTTATCCTTTAACAAAGCTGTCTCTGATTAAGCTAATTTTCAGAAATGGCACAAATCACTAACTTTATTTTGGTGAACATAAAAATGACTAAAATGAAGAACATTTGAAATGACCACAACACATATTAGGTCTGTCCCAGCACCTAGTGAGCTCTCTAACTAGTCAGTGTCAATTAAGACAGCTGTCTAAGTAGTCAGCATTCTAACCACCATTTTCCCTTATAAGACAAATGAATGACATGCTCTAGTTAGACAGTGATGACATCACTTATTCCAGCTCACTGCATGCAACTGGCATTTACTTACATCAGCTGTCAAAATGGCCTGCTCCTGCAGTTTATATAGCAACTTAAATAGAATAACTTAATTAAATGTAAGAATTACATCCAAAATCTTCCAACATAAGTTGCACCTGATGCATTGTGGCACTGCCTTAACCATTGAGGGAGTATTCAATGTCCTCTCAATATTTGGTCTCTCAATAGGCAGCATTTTGAGGTATCTAAGAATTGAGACAGGCTTCTTTTCAGTGGAGCATACTGTGACATAAAATGCTGTCTATGAAAAGAGCTCACTAGGTATTGAGAAAGACGCTATGTATGTGATGTGTTTTCACGGTACCGAGTAAATGAGCAGAAAGCCCGTTGACTCAAAACCAGACCTGTAAAGATATAAGAAATCATGATACAATATGAATTGCAATGTTGGAAACAATTCATATTCATTACAGTCATTTCATTACATCGTAATGCTTTGATCTTTTGTTTAAGTCCAGTTTCAAAAACGAGTGCAGTGTCTTGAGATTAGTTAACACAATCCAGACTAAGACAAAGTGTGGTGTGTATAGAGAAGTGGAAACCAATGTATGCCACTATATCAGATAACAAATATTTCTACAATATAAAATCAAACAGCATCTAATTGTATTTGATTTAAAGCACGTATCATATATATATATATATATATATATATATATATATATATATATATATATATATATATATATATATATATGCATATTCCCAGCAGGCACAGAACCTATTCACAACATTTTATCAATGCTACAAGAATGTAGACAACATTGTCAGAACATTTTCACAACGACATTGTGCCTGTTGGGTTGTAACATCGCTACGTGAACAATAGAAGTCAGTGTTTTCAACTGGTTTCTGTTCTTTAAGGTTCAGGAAAACGAATCAAAATTACTGCTTGTGGTGATCAGTCACGCTCAAAAGATAAAGCTGACATTGAAAAACACTGGTGCATTACTGTAACATCTTATTCAGCTTCCAATATTTCACACTAATGAAACATCACCATATCACACAGTCATGGACAGTGTGTTTTTTTGTGTGTTTGCTGTTAAACCCTGCACAAACCCCAGCCTTTATCAAGGCTATCAGCCCTATCCAGCGTGACTCAGTATACCACACACAATGCATCCACTCTTCAGGGGACACATTACGCAACTGGCAGATGCACAAGGCCCCAAAGAAATCATTTTTGCATAACATTTTTGTCCAAAAGGGGGTACTTTTTTTCTCCCAGCATCAGTCTATGAATGGCTGCAGAAGATGCTACACTGGGATTTGAGCCATCTCGATACAGAGTGGTGTCAGGTGGGTGTATTACTAATTTAGAAAAGGGCTTCACTTTTCTCAGTAAAGCTGTGGGGCACTGGAGGCTGAAGCAGTGTAACAGTGCCAGGCTCGGTGAGATTACGCAATGCTGGGATCCGAGTCGACGGGAATGTGGAATGTGCCATGCAAGCTTTCCTGACTGAGCAATTTTGTGCTTTGCTTTTGTGCTGTTGTTTTCTCTACTGGAAGAGGGGTTGGGGAAGGACAAAGAGTCAAAGAGAGGCTGTTTTTCTCCCCCATAGTGCAAACTATTGATTTTCGCATGAGCATCTTCCCCAAGGTGTCAGTATATCTGCATCACTACACAGCACGAATGCAATGCCTCCTAACCAGCAGTTAATGTCATTTGCACATTGTGTTGGCCTGTTGATATGAGATTTTACACACATTAACTGCATTACATTTAACACTGATATTGATAAATTAACCACTAAATGTAAAAGAAAGAAAAACAAAACATTACAAACACCAATAGCATCAAATTTAAACTGCTGTAATCCTATACCTACAACCAAAATGGTATAGACTCATACAGTACTTTAGAATTAGGGTTTTTGACAGAATTTTGCTCATTTGAGTGAGAAACTAAATATGAGACAACATTTGTGTTATCACTGCTAGTAGTAACTGCAGCTTCAATGAGTTTGGGTTAACTGCTTTACAATTTCAATAAGGCTCATAAGAGCTAATCTGAAAATCAACATTACTATAAGCACACGTGGAACTAGGCATAAATAATACCCTTTAGGCTTGAAAACGCTTCTCCTTACTGCTGTCACTGAGATTTCCTTATGATCCAAAACCCAAAATCATATACATGCTGCAAAAGGTCAGGTGGTCCAGAGACACTGACACCATGGCAGCCAGGGCTCAGTCTCACAGTGAACAAAGCCCTGCCTTGTGTTACTTAGGCAACTTGGCATGGATGATGGATGATGCACGTGAGTGCAAAAGAAGCAAATGAGCCTTTACGGCATTCTGCTGTCACACCCCCTTCTTAAGCCCTTGGAAGAGCAAGGTCATTAGATCATCAGCTACCATATTGAAGAGCCATCACACACTTTGCTATCTGAGCATGTCCACAGTACCGGGAATTCATTCTTATGGTTTCCATGTAACTTACACAATTTATTATAAATTCTATTTAGTGGATATAATTGATGGTATAAATTGCATTAAATGAACACATTTTATCATCTTCTATAAGTATTTTTTTTGTTTTTTAAAATCATTGTATATGTTTGTTGTTGAATTGGGTAACTTTTTAGATTGTGTAAGTTACGGTTTCCATTTAACAGGCACATGTCAAATATTGTAGGTTGCACCTTCAAGAATGAGGTCTATACCCAAAGTAGACTTGTGTCATACAGAGGTTTGTGCCATAATGTTAAAACTGTAATGTTTTTAATAAACCAGCAAGTTTATTAGAATAGAAATTTAATAGAAATAGAAGTTTAATAGAAATTTCTTGAATTTCCCCTCGAGGATCAATAAAGTATCTAAAGAATCTATCTATCTATCTATCTATCTATCTATCTATCTATCTATCTATCTATCTATGTATCTATCTAAGTTTGTGCACAATAGAAACCATGTAACTAACAGAATCTAAAGCAAAGACTTGATTCTTGGCCAATTTTCAAAAATAAATTTTTAAAACTATAGGAGAGATCTGATTTCGGAGTGTCTAATTTAGCTTACTTGGACATGTTCACACGTTTTGCGACGTTTAATTTTGAAGTTCCATGTCCCAGAACTGTTTCGCAGTATTGTGGATGTGCTCATGTGCTTTTTACTTCTGTGCTGAAACCTACTGTGTATCTGCTGTGTACCAATGTGACAAGAGAAGCATCTACAAGTTCATTAGAAGAAAGGCAGTACTAGTTTTGCTTGTAATACAAGTTCACCAATTCAGAAGCATTAAGTCATTAATAATAGAAAATATCATTTGCTTTCATTATCACTGTTGGATTCATTAGATATGACAGATATTACACAACTTATACATCTCAAAGTTATAACAATTTTAAATGAAATATAAAACTGTCAAGACACCAGAAAATATGCCTCACAATACTACTAGATTACATACAATGTCATGGACTCATTAGTTTACTGCATTCTCAGGTCTTGACATTAAGCTTTTTCAATGACTGCCTGTATAGACAAATACGGATACAACTTATCTGAAGGACAACATCTCTCAAACAGTAGATGTAACTATGTCATTGAAGATCAACCTAAATTTCCCTGCTTCAGTTTATGCTCATAGAAAATAATTAGTGTACAAATGTACACAATCAGAATAGTATGACCAGCCCAGGATGTCACAGATGCCACATGACAGGGTTTGCTGCACGTATAAATAAGTAAACACACCAGTCAGTTGTAGCAGAGTACAAAATGACAGTCATGGGCAAAGGATGCAATTTGACCGATGTTCAAAAGGACATTATAAAACACCAGTAGGTTCTTGGAAGCTGCTAAATTTTTGTGATGTTCTAGTGCTACTATAGTGAAGGTGTACCAAAAATAGACTTCCAGTACATTGAGTGATTTCCAGTGGCATAACAGTGGTGCCCCATGAGCCACTGATGCCAGAGGGGAACAACAACTCCAGCAAGTGGTACAGATCAATTAATATGACCAGTTAACCTATAAAGTGAACACAGTAGCAACGAGGAAAGTGTCAGGGATCACCACTGAAGCACTTTGAGTCTATGGTGCTTATTCCAACTGTCAGGTAGGTGGTCAAAATATTCTGATATGATTATGTACATTAGTTACAACACCAAAGGCCTGCTGGGAGGTATACACATAACGTGAATGCAAACAGCTAAGCACACTAGAAGTGTATCCAAATTAGGCATGTAAAAACAAGTACTTTCCTAACCTTGGTAAGCACTGCATTTTTTTATAAATGGGGTTTTCAATTTCTCTTTGCCCACAGGAGGAGAACATAATGCTCAAATCTCTTTATCTAAACCGAGTCATTTCAGATACAGGATATGATTAGAATACATAATGAAGCTCTCTCAGAACTACAGTATCTGCATGCATTATCCAAAGTGATGTAAAGTTTAGACTACCGTATATTTAGGCAAAATAAGGATTTTTAAAGTATATGATGTTTGAAACATTTTAAAATAATAATAGCTATGGTGAGATGCAGGTTGCAAATTCTGTGCACCTGCTCATGACTACAGGTGGGTAATCCAGGTCCAAAAAGTAAAAATCCATCTCAGGATTTTGCTCCAATTTCATTGTGTCTCTGCTGCAGCATATCTGCAGCAGAACCAACAAGGCAGCTGAAACAAAATCCTGGGGTGGATTTTTACTTTTTGGACCTGGATTACCCACCTCTGCTCAGGACTTCATAGTGGTTGAAACAGTTTTGTCTTGCATTATTGAATCAAAATAAAGAATGCTCACAACAGAAGTATCAAAAAACAATAAATTCAATACAGACACCAATATGTGAAAAGTATATAATGGGAGTGCTATAGAATATTTTAACACATGAAATAATTTTTATCTGAAGATTCACTCTAAACCTGAAAGCATTAGTGCTAAGTATACATTTAGGATCTTTGTTTTGGCAGGTAAGCCCTGCACTACCTTTTCAGCATTATCATGATACAAATGAATGAATGTTACAATAAAAACTAGCAATGCTATATCTCAGTGAATTCAAAAAGACACACTGGAGCTCCTATATGAACTTTGTCCTCAAGGTCCAGTATCATGATTCTAGAAGTATTAAGCGTGTGGTTATTTTAGCAATGTGGGCAGTTCAACGCTGCAAATCCGGTAGCTGTTAACAAGCTTTCGAGTGCAGGGGGAAACCTTTTGATAGAGGCTAAACTAGGCCAGGTCAACTGACTTTAGGGGCAATAGCTGTTGTGTGATGATGATAAAAAAAGTGAAGTTTTTTGTTAAACTCAAATGCCTTCCACAGAAGATGCACTTGTAGTCTTTAGCAGAGTTGACTTCCCATTGCACAAACAGCTTAATGGCATTTCCTTATTGTGGTCAACTACTGCCTTCTTCATTCTCAGGAGTACATGAGTATGTTTCTCTGGAAACAGGTAATGATAGTTTATTTTGCCAGCTCATTAGAGAAGCAAAACTTAGATCCCTTTGAGAACACAAAATGGCCAACAGAACATCAAAGAGTCTTCTCTTTTGGTATGAAGCTCAAGGCCAAAAGTATTTTGTCACACATTATGCCCCTTTATTGCTTCTTCTGTTTCTCTTCCTGTCTCTTTTCTTCTTCCTCCATGTCTGTTCCAGACACTGTCTCTTTCAGGTGTGCCTGAGAGGGCTTTTGGCTCATTGTAGCATTTCCCTGTGAGCCACAAACAGCAAAGAGAGCTCTGTGGCACAGTCAGAATACAATCTATGTACAAACTGTCGGCATGATCACAGCAGCTCCACACGCTGCCAGGGGAAAACTTAATGAGGTCAGTGGCACTCATCCACGGCAGCCTGGGTGGCTCAGGCAGCGCTCACCTCTGCCCAGGTGCTCTGTTTCATGCTCAATGATGTCTCCTTTGTTTCTCATCAAATATGTTTCACATGCATTGTTGTCTCTTCTGTTACAATTTGTGTACATTTATGGCTGAAAAAAAAAGATTGTATTGCACTCAGCCTATTCACTGGCAAAATCAGACACTTATTGACATAATCCAAATGATCAAAAGGGTTCTGTGTCAGACTACAAGCTAGACAGGTTTTAGTAAGATTTACAAAACGCATCCCAAAATAAGTTAAGAAATAACTAAAGTTGAGGAGCAACACCATGCCTGAAGATCCTCCTTTTTCCAATCCAATGTCCTATAAATTCCCATCTCTACTTTCTGCTTCCTGTGATACCCTTTCTCTTCAATACTGCTATCCAATTTCTCAATCCATCTCCTTCCTTCTAGCGTATCAAGCTCTACTGCTCTGAGTAGAAGTCACCCAGAACTCCAACTCAAAAGTATCAGTTTCCTCTTTACAGTCATTCATCCCATTTCAGACAACATATCCTGAAGGCATGGTCTCAACTAGTAAACTAGTTAGTCTGTAGAAGGAATTTCTTAAGAAAAACGTCTGGTTTACATATAACATAACTATAACACTGTCCTGCATGAAGTAACTGGCCTTAGAAAGTCATTACTCCATTCATATTCCTAGGGGAATGGCACTTCTTTCATTTTACTCCTAAACTCTGCTTGCAAAGAACTGCCTATCCTCATATAAACTGGATATTTCATGTTTGAATTATATTTAACAGTGAGTATGCTTTGGTAAATGACTTTCTTGCATTTTGCATTCCAGCATGGCATAAATTAACGGCTGTGGTTTTAATAATAAACCTGTCTTTTGGTATGTTAGGCTGTTATGTGGGAGTCAAACTGCATAAATGAAATTGTAATATTCATGCATAAAGCTTATAGAGACATTAGTGGTAATTAATGCAGATCTAATATGCAGAAACACTTGACAGGAAAGGACAAGCAGTTGAGTACAGTGAGTACAGTTTTACTGAGTAAAGATTGCTGTAAAGGTCACATGGCCAAAAACAATAATTTCAGAAGTACTTTTGTGTATGTTATTAGAAATAAGTTGAGAATTAAGATTCAAAAGTATATACAAGCAAAACTGTAGCAACAATTGTTAACAATAATTATTATCTTCAATTCCCCAACAATTAAAGAAATACAATTAAAAGTAAACATACCTCTGTCCCAACTTTTTGAGTATGTTACTGGCACCACATTTGTTTATATTTAACAAATATAATTATGTTCATCATTAAAACAGTCTTTCATTTGTCATTTTGTCTGCTAAATAAGAGTTCAAATAAATTAAGAAATTACAGATTTCAGTTTTTATTGTACTTTTAGAAAGCATCCCAAGTTTTCTGAAAATCAGGTTTGTATTTGTGCACATAGAAAATGTTTTTTTAAATGGTTAAACACAAAGCATTATAAAACTGGAATCAACATAAAAAAAATCAATTTTAAACAGATTTCATGCTGATCAATTATTTGAAAATATACTGAATCAAAAAATTAGTTACTTAGTAGATCACAAGCAATGATCTCCACACACTCCAGTCTCCTCACTCTAGTCTCTCCATATAGTGAATTTGCATGTGCACAAGTCATCATATCTCTCTCCAGGCAAAATAAAAACGAAAAGGGAGGGACACGCAGGATTACAGTCCAGATGGTGGATCCTCATAGTATCTGGACCACTAGGCTAAGCCACCATTATACAGGCTTAAGTCACTGTAATCGTTCATCTCTCAAAGGCTTGCGATAATGTAACAGCAACAGTCAGTAAAACATCAAGAAGAAGTTATATACTGTATGACAAATAATAAGATTATATGGACAGGAAGCATGTTTCCTAAATTTATATCTCTGATTACAGTTATGCTGCACTAACACACTAACAATACCTTAGAATAAAAATATTAATTAAAGATCTACATTCAATCTCTTCTCAAACACGTTGGCCATTTTCTGCCCCAAGGATGAATGGGTTCCCATGAGCCAAAATTAATTTCATATAGTTGTGCCCAGTTAATAAAGAGTCTCTGGATCCATGCAAAGTGGCCCTGGTGGGAAACCATCCTGTCCCACAGTGCGCCTACACTTGCCAAGGCAGAAGTGACACCCTCTGGCCAATTCTACAACCCATTAAAAATAATTTACAAAAAAAATCTCCAGATCTTTTGGAGAAAGTCTCTGAAGCCAACGTCCCATGAGGTTGTTCAAGACACCTGTGGGCTGAATGAGAATCTCCTAGTGAAGAAACAGATAAAGTTCTTTTGGAATGGGTTCAATCTTGTTCTAGAGGCCACTATGGAGTTAAAGAAATTCAAGAAGGAACTGACTCAATTTAAGTGATATACTGAAGGCATAAAGCATTATTAGCTCTCCCTTTTCTTTATTTGGGCTTGAAGCTATTCTACAACGTAGTTATACTGTTATTCTTCTACGAGATGGCGCTGATGCATGCTTCTGAGATTAAGATTACTCTTAGCAAACATCAACCATTGCATTACAATGGCTGGTAGTATCAAGGAGATATCTGTTCATCAAATTACCTCAAAACAATATTTTTTTATTTTATTTTTTCAAAACAAGATACTTTTTAATGTTTGTTTGTTTATTTGCATTTATTTTACTGCTATGCAGCACTTTTTATGTTGTCAAAGTTGTAGTTTTCTTCCAAGACAGATAGATATAAATAATTGAACTAGGTGACTAAGAACTCTGCACAGTACTATACAGTCAAAACCAACAAGAAATCAACAGACCAGTATGATTCTCAGGGGAGAAGTGAGTGTTTACTAGCTCCATTGCATTTCAGCCATATCTAGAAAACAACTGGCTATACTCTATTATATAATCCCTCCAAGTGGCAAAAGCACCAGGGTAAAATGGTAAACAGGAAATCAGCTTGAAGAAGAAGGGATTTTTTACAGTTTAGGGCTGCATTAAAACAACAATTGGTTGCACAATGAAGAAGATGGAATGTGAAATTACCTTTGAGCCAGCCCCTTTACACTCAAAGACCTTCAAGGGAGGCACAGTTAAAAATAAATGCTTTCATAGTGGATTCCTTTTGCGCTTTGTGGTGTTTTTGCAGAGGTATTTGGCAGTGGCAGAAGACCAAAATAACCACTGCCAACAAAAAGAGAGAAAGACTGGGAAAACAAAAAAGGGACAGACAGGGCAAGGAAGCCCAGGCTATTCATGTGAAAGAAGCAAGACAGAGTGAGACAGACAGAATGAGAGAGAGAGAGAGAGAGAGAGAGAGAGAGAGAGAGAGATGAAGGCAGCAAAAAAGCAGGGTAGAGAGCATCAGAGAATGTATTAAGAGAAAATAGAGAAGAATGAGGATTTACTGAATGAATGGGAGAGTAGGAGAGGAAAAGCGAATGAGAAGCAGGGAGGAAATAGGAAAAGGGACAGTGAAGATGAGAGTGTAAGGCAGAGTGACAGAGGGACTAGACCTGAGCTGGACAAAGACAGATAAAGCCCCATGACCAGATGGTGTTCACACATTCATGGATTAGTGGTGGAGATAAAAGCCTCAGCCGGACATGCATGCACAATTTACACACTGTATATATACACAATAACAAAAAGAGCTTCGGTTAAGTTGCCTGTAAGAGGTGAAAGCCTTGTGCCAACAAAGGGAAAATTTGGTATTGATAACTGCAGGCAATTACATTCCACCAATGGATTTGTGCTCTTTAATGTCTAAAATGTGTGTGTGTGTGTGTGTGTGTGTGTGTGTGTGTGTGTGTGTGTGTGTGTGTGTGTGTGTGTGTGTGTGTGTATGTGACATATGCTGACACAGCACAAAGGAGAATGGCCATCTACCCTGCCTGCTGCTGATACTCACTGTGACCTTCCATCTTGAGGTCACTGTTGTGTCCTCTTCAAACCATCTGTCATCTTCAAGAAGGCTATGAGTAAGTGGATGTGTGTGTGTGTGTGTGTGTATTATATGCCCTTTCCTTCCTCACATGACCCTTGTTTCACATGAGCCATTGCTGTTTAGAACCCAAAGGAGTCTGTAAAGACAAGAATGAGTCTCACAACATGCTGATCAAAAACTCTATATTCCAGTTGGTTGAGATGAACTACACTATTAGATGAATGATGACATCAAGTTTCTCATTTGCATGTATCTACTAAACTAAACCAACTCAAACAAACCAAGATTCAAATAAATGAAGAGAAACTATACCATTTTATTACTGCCTCACAGTAAGACAGACAAGTCTGCAACATTTACGTTTACAATTACGGCATTTGACAGACAGCCTTTTATCCAGAGCAACGTACAACAGTGCTTTTTTCCATTTAGAGAATTATCTCAGCTAGTACAGACAGGTTAGAGTCCAAACTACTCTTCAGTTCAGACACTGTTAGAACAAAATCATCACTAATACCTAGAAAGAAGGAAAGATACACGACGCAAATACTTAAATACAAATACAAAATGTTTTTGAAATTTAGTAGCAGTCAGTTATCATTCTAAAGTTTCAACAAACAGGAATGAACACAAACACAAATGTCATGAATGTCTGTAATTGTATTTGTCCAGAGATGTTTAATCCGTATTTGTTTTTGTTGGTCAGCAGTTGGTCATTAGGACAAAAATTCCCTGAAACAGACCACAGCAGCTCATCTTATCTCCCAAATAGTCTACATTGAATACAAAGTGATACACAAACCCAACTATATTTATCAATGTAGCCTTTGACACCAGGTGATGGGTGTACTAATCAAACTGAGTGAATAGATTTTGGAAGGACTGACATAAACATTTATTTATTTTTCTTCTGATAATTTAGAAATCAATCTTAATCTTAATTTAGAA
>BRDA01081170.1:0-11306 GCA_036984385.1 Crenuchus spilurus | reverse complement strand
ACTAACTAAGTTACTTTTTTTAACAAGTAGTGAGTAACTATAACTAATTACTTTTTTAAAGTAACGTTCCCAACACTGTATATATATATATATATATATATATATATATACACACACATGAAGAATGGTGTGAAAAATAGTGTGCAATACACACAGCAGCATGCAAACGAGTGAGAAGAAATACTGTAGTAGGACACAGGATGAGAGGATGACATGAAAGGAGGTAGATAAAGTGAACAAGAAGAACAGAAATAGCTGTGAAAAAGCTGCAGACGACTGCAAAAGTGAATGAGAAATGGGCTAATGAGGAGCACCAGCAGTGACGTGCAGCATGAGTGATGAATGATAGAACAGAGAAAGAAAGAAAAAAACATGACTGAACAAAAAAGAGGAAAAAAAAAGAGGCAGGTATAGGCCAGGAAAAAAGGAGACAAAAAGGATCTGAAGATTTGACCTTAAAACTCTCTCACTTTAGACGGGAAACTGACACAAGGCAGCGTTGGCCCCAAAGGTCGGCGTTTGAAACGGCTTTGTAAAAAAATAAAGGCAGTCTTTCGCACCCCCCAATCTCGGTGTGGAGGGTGAACACAATGCTGCTCGACTTAAAAGCCCAAAACAGAAAACTGTACTTACATCCAAATGTCAAGGGTGCACTGGCATCTCCAAGGACACTTTTACAGGTCCACACTGGTCAAAACTTAGACAAAGTTAGAAGGAACTAAAAGTCAATGACAGAGTGTGCATCTGCTCGCTGTTTGGCTTTTGAAATGGCACTTAACCGGTGAACGAAAAGTAACCTCTTTTCACACAGCTACAGCAACAGAAAAAATATCTTTCAACCTTATAAGAAATGAGAGTGATCTCTGTGCAGTGTTGCAAATCAACACTAGACAGGCTGGAAACAACAATGACAAATTTGCCACTATTTCTAAACACCTAGTGAGCTGTTTAACTAGGCAGTGTTTACGTAGACAATTATCTAAGTAGTCTGCATTGTAACCATCATCTTATCTCAGCACACCATCAGTAGAGATCCTGCTGTTGTAGTTTTTATAGCAGTTTTAGCAGAATAACAATTACATGAAACAATAACTTTCAACTGAAAATCACATTTCGGCTTGCCTGGCAGGCCGCTCTGCTTGACATAAGCTGGGAATGGCTTAAGGACTGAGGAAGCATTTGTATCTAAGAATTGACAGTCGTCTTCTCAGGGACACACATATTGTGATGTAAAATGCTGTCTATGTATTGAGGTATTGGCATTGAGACAAACCCTGTAAGTCATTAGATCATTAGATGACAAAAATACAAAATACTGTCTCCCAACAAGAGTTGTAAGAAATGGTATTGCAATATATTTTATGATGCTGTATCAACTAGTGCTGGGCAATAAAACGATTTTGATTTTTTTCACGATAATTTTCCCCTCGATAACGATGATAAGCCGGGGCAATAGAATACGATAAGCATTAACGTTCGTTTCCATTTCACGTCTAAGCAGCTTGACAGCGAGTTCAGAAGTCTAATACTGCTGCTTGTTAGCTCCTCCTCACCAGCGCCGCCAAAATGCATTGTTGTGTTTAAGACAAGCGTGTGACTGGAGGAGAGTGTAGTGGGGCTGGGCGAGAGAGCATGAGGTCGCTGTATGCTTGTCTGTTTGTGTGAGAAGGAGAAGGAGGGGCTCGCTGTGTGTGTGTGTGTGTGTGTGTGTGTGTGTGTGTGTCAGCTCGAGTGCTAGCATTAGCCCATTAGCTTGGCTCTCTAGCCTGTTGTTATTTTGGAGTCGCTGCGGCCGACAGCAATCATTGTAGGTTTCAACAATAAAGCGAGGACAGTAAACGTCTTTCACGTCCATCAATAAACATTTTAATATTTTAAATAGTAACATTTCATGTATTTAGTCTGATGTTTTTAGAAAGATGTTTAAAACTATGACAGTGTTAGAAAATTTTATATTGTGATAATTATCAAGATTGATCAATACAGAAAAACTTATTGTGATAGCCCAGCTCTAGTATCACAATATATAGGATTGTAACACCTTGATAAGTATTGTATTGCCCAGCAGGGTGCCTGTTTATGATACAATAATTATTATGTCCACGGTAACAATTTATAATAACTTTCATTAATAGCTCATTAACTAATTATTAATAACTGTGAACAAATCATTAGTACATGAGAATTTCATTAACAAACGATTTACTAATGATTTATTAATGATTTGTTAACATTTGCAAAAATGAATACAATCATTAGTAACTACATGAACTGTCATTTATAAACATTTGTTCATGTTCAAATTCTCATGAACTAATGATTTGTTCAGTTATTAATCATTAGCTAATGGCTTATTAATGAAAGTTATTATAGTGTTACCATGTCCACTACGTTTTTTGTCTGTTGCATAAAACCTTGCAACAGAATGCACATCGGTGGGAAGAGCTGGTCAGTTGAGTTTCCAGAAAACTAAAAAAAGAGCATTATTTTAGTTGACTTTTTTTGTCCCATCATATAAATTCTACTTGACTGCTTAAACGTGTCAGTAATCAGTGGTGCAGGAGAGCAAAAGAAACACCCGTTACAACAGATGTCTCCAGCTCTTTAACTTTCACAACCAATTAAATTATTGGTACACTGACATTTTTACTTTTGAATAAAACGGAATAAACCTTTTTACTCTTTCTACCTTTTTACGTGCAATTTTGCCATTTTCTGCCAAAATTTGTTCAGTGGCTGAAACTTTGCTGCATCCACATTAGAAACGTCTGGACCGTGGGCAGCAACTGACCTCAATCTGCCACATGGACTACTAGCCTTGCTCCACGAACATTCACGTACACACCAGCATATGGAAATCTCTCAGGAATGCACTATATACACACACTATTACTTCAGCTCGGTTCACCCTCCCACACACACGCGCACACGCACACCCACACAGCTCCCTTTGAGTGTGTATCTCAGTGGAGCAGTTAGAGTCATTAGCACTCTCTGCTGCACACCACTGAACGTACAGCATATGCTCTTCATCTCCTACGTCCTGCACTCTGTCACTCTGTCTCTCTCTCTTTCTCGCTCCTACCGCTCCAGCAAACTGGAGACTGGCCAAACAGTATGCCTGTTAATAAGCGCATGATGCAAATGCACCCATTTGCATGCTAAGGCTGCATCATGAGGATTAGAAGTGTTTGTTTTATTTAACTGTATTTCCACACATTGTGAAAGTTCTGCTGCTAAATGCCTAAAGAGAAGGAAAGTACTCACCCTTACTAACACTTTCATGTCAAAGGTGGACCAGCATCTCATGCATTTGTGGATACGTCTGCTGGAAGACTAAGGCAGTGTTATATGTGTGGATGTTTTTTAACTAAGAGGCTGGAAGGTTAGGGTTTGTTAGCTCTTTGTTATAGTTCCTAAAGTGTGAAATATGTGTGCTGCTCATGCATTTTGGTTCTCATGTGTCTCTGAGCATGTGTGGGCGAGATTCTGTGCATTATTACAAAACTTATATTTGCAAGTCTGCACGTATGTTCTGGATTAGGTTTAAATTTTGCACGCCTGTATTTGTAATTATACAAATGCACTGATGCATGAATTAAAATAAATACAATGATATGTCATATAATTCTAATGTTGCTAACCTTAACCTTGTCCAACCTACCAACAGCTGCTCTAAAAGATTGTATTCAGTAGTGTGGAGAGGTCCATTTACAGGCAAATACTACTCATGCAAGACAAACATCTTTGTCATCTTTTCAACATTGGCATCGCTGGCTGATAGACACCATGATGTTAAGCCTGCATTATTAAAATCAAGTTTTCAACTAATACGGATTCACTGCAGTGAAGAAACACAATCAAAAAGTGCCTTTTTCTCAAAATAGTAACCAATGAAATCTGACCAGTTTCTGCAGGCTGCTACACATGTGGTACCTTGTTAGTCTGTTAGTCACCAAGCTTTTCAACATCATTACATCACTAAGAATAGTGTGAATAGGCTACAGTATATGGCGGATAGATGGAGGAAGAGTAAAGAAAAACTTACACATGGTATTAACCATTGATTAACAGGCTGAAAGGAGGTTAATAGAGTATACAGAGAAACAGATGTGTAATTGTAGAACTGAGAAATGAGCCAGTGAGTGTATACTATACTGTTTCCAGACATGTGTTTTCATATTAAAGCATTTAACCAATCACATTTCAGCTATCATTTGTTGCCAGGCAGGGTCAAAGTCAAAGAAGACTGCCCGAGTCTTCACAATCCATTCTACAGGCTCTCTTAACACAAAATAAATGTTGATGAAACTGTTGCTTCAACCAATCAGATTTTGAGTTGGTGTCACCAGGGCCCTCTAGCAGGCGTAAAAAGAGAGGATGGGTTTTTTCTGGTGGGCGCCCTAATAAAGCATTATTAGTGAATTAATACTCAGCACACAATTCGTTTCGGCTGAGGTTAATACTGAAGAAAAGAAAACGAACATCACTATTTCAGGGGTGGGGAAATCTCTACTGTACAACTGGCTGATTTTCCTGCTTAATTCACCTCACCGGTTAACTTTGAATGGCGTGCTTGAGCAGGTAAATAAAAAAAAAATGTGCTGGACTTCAAGCCATAATGGCCCAATTCTTATGTACATTTCTCTTAATGTTACACAGGTAACATTGCATTTTAACAAATAACTCAAAGTCATCAAATACTATATAATGGAATTTGAGTTTTCACTGATTTTGTTCTAAACTGTTGTGTAAGGAACCCAAACACACATTGTAGGTCAAAGCTTTCTACCTCTGTGCTTTATTGAATGTTGTTGTGTGTGTGTTTGTGAGTAAGGAAGCATAGCTATTTGTCCCTGGCGTGTTATGGCGTAGTGCTCAGGTTGTCTCTGATTAATTGTATCATGTTTGGGTAATGAGCCTCTGTGGAGATGTCTCCAGCTTGCTGGGATCGCTCTACACGACCCGGCGGTCTGCTCTCTCTCTCAGCATCATTACCTTACCCATTAACATCACTAATCACAATCATACTCTAACCATAGGGAAGCGTTTCCACAGCAAATGTCAAACCATGCTGCCGTAACTGTGGAAATTATTAAGAGCTTATATTGCATTTCAATCTGCGAGTGAGACGATGCATGTGCTGTGATGTACACTGATGTAAAGGCGTAAGAGGACATATGCTTGTGTTTTAGGATTAGAATGGCACTGTGGAGGAACTGCAGTTTGTTGCTATGTTCTTTGCCGTGGCATTGCTGTTTACCTTTTTCATTTTTTCCCAAGGTTTGTTTGGCCTAGCAAGCAGAGCAGACTCATTCATCAGACACTTCCAGGTAAAGACACCTGTCGCAGTGTTATCTGAAAGCAGGGGAGACATGGAGGCAGCTCACTGCCCAACGGGTGCGAGTGAGATGATTCCTCATGTCAGTCTTACCCTGTGTTCAGACTGGCAGTGTCTTTACACCTCTCGTCACCCAAGTAGCTCATCACTCAATGCCTATGGCCGTTTCTGAGCTTGAGGTGACTATTGCTAGCCATAGGCTCATGGATGCCAAGCGTCAGGGCAGTGTGCCATACTACAGGGCATATACAAAATCAATTTGACAACACATCAGGCGGTTTATTTAGCATTCCTACACTGAATGCTAGCGTTATAGTCATGACTATGACTCGTTAGAGCCGAGTCCAAGTCAGGACAAAGATCAGGTCACGTTGAGTCCAAATCAAGACTATTAGTAGTCGAGTCTGAGTCAATACTGAGAACACATTTTTTTTTAAGATATAAAAATATGTGAAAATTTAATCTGAGGACTGATTTAGTTTTAAATGTTTAAATTCATTGTTTAATTAAAAAAAAAACATCACAGACAGCTTGCTTATGATCTTGAGACTGGGCTTGAGTACTACAACACTACTGAAGACCACTCAGCAACAACAAGTACTAGCAGGCTGTTACTACATTGTATTCACATTTAAATTAATATGTATAGTCCTATTTATGCATATTATTCTCCAAGCTTTGCTTTTTTGTTTATTTCCCAATATATTTGCAAATATACATCATAATGGACAGGGACATTTGAAATCATGACCACTTCTCCTCCAAATATCTAGGTAGGAACCAAAAAAGGGACCCTGAACAAGAATGACATTCAGCCACTCTGCTATGCTGCTTCATATGAATGCAGGGTAACACATCACTTTAATAGAAAAATAAACCATATTAGCAATAAACTACATTCTATAAAAGGTGGATTTAAACTTCTGAAACAAACAAAATGCATTTTTCAGAAATAATCTGCACATCAAAGCAAAGGTTGTCATTCATTTTTACTTTTCAATACAACGTATGTGAATGAATGACATCAAAACAACATATTACAAAAATGTACAGACCCAGTGCCATGAGAAGTCCATGTTCAGAGCTCAGAATGTTTATCAGACGTGTAGTAAATTTTGTGATTGAATATTTGGAGTATTCCACAATGCAGGATTTCATAGTTTAGCTAATTAAATTAAGCCCAATGTCAAATATGTTCATTGAGAAAAGAGCAGCCATACATGAATATTCTCAGTGTTGGGTTTGAGCTCTCAGGCTCTGTGGAATAACACAAAGAAGGCATTACCGCGAAGGCAATTATTTACTTCATATACTTCTGTATGTTTTCTGTACATTCATAAGCAAGGTAGGCAAAATATGCCCAAATCCCACTCATTGGGATATTTTCCTCAAGTTCCAGGCTTGAATGATCTGGTAACATTTGGTTCATAGAGTCTATGGAGGTGAACCAATGTAAAAAAAATAAAAATAACAAATGGGCATTCTTCTGCCATTTAATTATAAACTGCTTTGGTTGAAAAATAATAATAAAAACCATCACCAATCAACAATCCACTCCATGACCATGTTATCCAAATCTAGGATCGTAAATGTAATATAATTTGGATCTGGGAAGATTAATGTACCCAAAATTCAGCATAGGCATAAGCGTCAACTCTCTGTTCACCTACAGGCAGGTACAACATAAAATGCCCATGTCACATTTTTTAATATTGAAAAACACAGCTTTTCTGACACTTACAGCATGTGCTACTTTGCTCTTAAGTGTTTTTGCTCTCAAACTTCAAATAAATGTCTCTATATGAACTTTCAAATTCTGTTATTTTAATCATGGTCCCAGCAGGGATGCTTTTGGTTGAATTTTTCTTTAGATTAAATCTCACCTGCCAAGAGCACATTCAGCAGTGGAGTACAGGCTGAGGTCGACAGAGATTTTGCTTTTGTATGATCAGTTTCCTCAGTATAGAGCTCACTTTGCTTGTGTATAAAATAGTAGAAGGAATGAGAAAATTTACAGCATCTATTAAGCTTCTTTAAACCATAGGGTGCCGATAGTTAAGTGATTATGTTGTGCAATTTGAAGCAATTTTCTAGCACACATATGCAAACATGAACAAGCAGGAGCAACAAAATATGCATCACCGCTGCTTTGTGTGTGTGATGTGTGATGTGAATGAGTGATGAGCGAGCACTAATTGATTAATATGGCCGACAATTAGCGATGGTTAAAAGCAATGCTGACGCACTGAGACTGAAATGCTGGTGGGGCCTCTGCAAAGTCCTCTCGGGTCCCCTCACTAAACTATCAGACTATTTTTAGTTGAGAGTGGATGTCAAGCTCTGTTTTCTGTTCATTCTGGGCATGGGTCAGCCATATTGTTAAGTCCGTTTCTGCTGCGTCAGGATTTGGAAGGCTCATTATCTGTTGTTTAAAATTCATGCGATTAAAGGCACGGCTCACCACAGCAAAGTGCAGGTCCTGATGCAGCAAGGTGAGAGAGATTAGTGTGTTTGCTCAGTTCAAAGTTAGAGTGCTATTCAGCAGGGAAAGCTCCACACTGCAAACCCGCTATCAGTATAGTGGATAATGAGATTGGAGTTAAGCCTCACACACATACACACACATGTAGATAAATGCACTTGCATAAGCATAATACAACATACACACATATCCATGGATACACTTAAGGATACACAAAACCATACATAAATACAAACACTCACACATTCATATATGAAAAATTTCTTACTTTTCTATAAAAAATGTATCATATTACCAAGTTTCCTCCTATAAGTCCTACAGGCATGGTTGCCAGGTTTGTGTTTTTTCAGCCAAAGAAAACTACACTACTTTCAAAATATACCTTAGCGCCCATAAAGCACATACACTCACTGGTCACTTCATTAGGTACACATACTTTGTTTGTTCTACACTCTCTGCACATTTTATCAGCTCCACTGACCATATAGGTGCACTTTGTAGACTGTCATGCTGTTTTTCCTGTCAGGACCCCCACAGAGCAGCTATGATTTGAGTGGAAGAGAATTCTCAGCACTGCAGTGACACTGATGTGGTGGTGTTGTGTTGAATGGATGTTAAACACTGTGTCCACTCACTGTTCACTATATTAGACACACCTACACTGTTGGTCCACCTTGTAGATGTAAAGTCAGAGACAGCAGCTCATCTGTTGTTGCACAGTTTGTTTTGGTTGTTTTGATGCTGTTGGCTGGCTGGTGCACTATTTTCCAGTAGTGACACTGAGGTGTTTAAAAACATCAGCAGCTCTACTGTCTGATTCACTCACATTTGCACAACGCACACTAACACATCACCACCACATCAGTGTCACTGCAGCGCTGAGAATGATCCAATACACACATAATACCGTCTCTGTGGTGGTATTAACCATTGATTAACAGGCTGAAAGGAGGTTAACAGAGTATACAGAGAAACAGATGTGTAATTGTAGAACTGAGAAATGAGCCAGTGAGTGTATACTATACTGTTTCCAGACATGTGTTTTCATATTAAAGCATTTAACCAATCACATTTCAGCTATCACTTGTTGTCAGGCAGGGTCAAAGTCAAAGAAGACTGCCCGAGTCTTCACAATCCATTCTACAGGCTCTCTTAACACAAAATTAATGTTTATGAAACTGTTGCTTCAACCAATCAGATTTTGAGTTGGTGTCACCAGGGCCCTCTAGCAGGTGTATAGCAATGTCTCCGTATTCAGACTCGTTGATTGGATAGTCTAGATTGGTTAGCATTAGCTTCGATGTCGATAGAAAAGGACTTCTTGATGGAACTGAAGCGACAGAGTAATTGCACTGTTTTTGAGGAAAGAGGAGGATGGATTTTGTTTACAAATAATCAGATTTTTTGGTGAATAAAATTTTGCTCTTTTCCTAAATAATATTGCAAGTTTATGAGGTTATTATTGATGTTTTTATGTGTGGTAGCTGGAGTAAGGAGACTTGTTCACCCCTGGTTTCTTTATTCAATAGAGGCATTTATTAAGGGTACAGGAGTTATCTGTCTGTGATGCAATGGCTCTTTATACTGTATTTCTGCAAATTAAATGATTTTTATAACCATAAATTAGTTTCTGCAGGGGTAGATTGATTCAGACGGAGCATTACTGAAGGCCTAGGTGTGAAATGCATGGTCCACCACTGGTGTATAGTAACAGTACAAAAGGAATAAATAGTGTTATGAGTATATAACTGAGGCAGTAAATACTTGGCCATATAAAGACAGGCAGTTGGTGGCTGATCGAGAAAAAGAAAAAGTTAACTGCACCACTGAATGTGACATCCTTCGGTAGTCGCCTTAATATTATATTAGACTGATTATATTCAAGCAAGCTAATAAAAAGCAGCAAATGAAAGTAGCTTCTTTCTACCATTTTGTGAAGCTACATTAAGACGGAATCATTGTGCTTGAAAGCAAACCAGTGATAATACCCCCCCCCCCAAAAGAGCCCAGAATCCACCCTGGGTCATGACAGCAATCCTGATTTTTGCATGTCTAAACATACTCATAACACACATACACAAACATAAAGCCACAGACACACACAGAGGTGTCTGTGCAAACAGGCAGAAGTCTAAAAACACAGTCAATGTGATGTCCTGACCTTTCGCTCCTCTTCAGAGAGTCAGGGTTGAGTGGACAGCTCCGCTCAGCATAATGAGGAGGAGCACGTTAATCTCTCATTAACACTCCACTCCCCCCCTTCACAGCACCACACATTAGGACACACCCCTCCACTCTCTCTCTCTCTCTCTCTCTCTCTCTCTCCATCTATCTGTCTACAGATAAAAAAGCCATTCACGAAGGCCGCAGAGCAAAAAGGGCAGAAAATGGCTATTGATTCCTGATGAACAGGTTTTCACAAAGCAGTGGCAGTCTGAAGTCTCTCTCCTCAACCAAGGGCATCGTGGGAATGGACAAGATCTCTAAATGAACTCTGTTCTCCTCCTCCCTCTCTTCTGTAGGAGAAAAGAGTGATGTTGCGAGGGCAGGATGTCTTCAGCTATTCATTCCCATCGACATGTCTGAAGGACAACTTCAAACGAGTCAGGTAAAATAGAGACGAACTCTCAAGAACTTTGAGAACCACAACAGTGAATGGAGCCATTTATAGAAGATACAAGCATTTTTGTATCGGCTGATGTGTGTGTGCGTGTGGTCTCTGGCTGAAAAGAGATCATGTGGAGCATTTTGATTATGCTTAAGCCTGGCTCTTTCAAGCTTATGAACTCCCACCTTAAACGTCAAAACATGCAGAATAAAATAGCTCAGATGATTTCTCAGCCACACTATGGCTGCAGGGAAAAACTGTTTAACATCGAATACACGCACCATATGACGGCTGAAGTCAACTTCATGCTCTGAAGTTCTAAATTACGGATCTTGCATAAATGCTCACTAATAATCTATTGAATACTGTGTTACAAATTGAGTTAGAAGCTCAAACTCTTAGACATACTATTTGATATGTACTATAAATAATTTAGTAAATTCTTTGAAACCATGAAAACTCAACACATAGACTATATACATATATAAACAGATATAAAGATCTGCAGTTTTATCATTTAACTTTGTCTGAACGTGTTCTACAAAAATATATTTTTGCCTAAATGTTTACTGACATAACTCAGCAGCTGTCCAGTAGGGTTGGGTAATGCAAATTCTGAAACATGACTATTATTTGTTGAAACCTTTTATGTACAATAATATATGCTGGCTAGCATTCACACCATGACGATGGTGTTACTTCTTCACTGAAAAGCACTCTTCAGTCACAAATAAATAAGAAAAAGTGAAGTCAATATCAAAATAGAAACACATGTTACCAGCAGAGGTGGGTAGTAACGAGTTACATTTACTCCGTTACATTTACTTGAGTAAGTTTTTGAAAAATATATACTTCTATGAGTAGTTTTATATCAC